>OMLF01049281.1:23690-36088 GCA_900302615.1 Holocentrus rufus | reverse complement strand
AAAGGGGGGGGGAGTGCGGAGCGCTGACACTGCAAAGCCGACGACTCTAACATTTCAGCTTTGGGGTTTTATGTGGACTGAAGCAGTTCTACGTTTTCAAATGATTTTTTTTGAGCGATGGAAGTTTGCTCAGAGGTGAACGGAGATGACTATCTGGGATTGGATTCGGAAAAAGAGCCCGTTTTGATTAAAAAAAGATCTTTTGGTGACCTGGTCTGACATTTAACAACAAAACTGGAATCTAGTCTGGCAGAAATTCAGCACCCTTGGCCTTTTCTGGATAAAAAAAAAAGGAGGAAAATTTAAGTATCTTCTTACACACAGAGACGACTGAATTATACCTGTAATAAAATTGCAATATAAGCTGTAATATCTTGTTTGGCTAGATTTGCCACTCTGGTGAACAATAACAAAGGAATGAGACGAGCTTAATGAAACCGTTTTGAGGGAGTGGAGGACAACGTTTGGCGTTCATTGCCCTGTTGAATTACCTTGTTAATTTGGGCTGAATGGTTTGTCCTCAACAGACACTCACATGGTTTTTGGGGGGCCTGTGGTGAAGCGTAGCCCTGCATACATTTTACCACCTTTCAAAAGCTGCTCTCTTTTTTCTTTTTGACTTTCAGCAGGAAGACTTAGAGTGCTTAAACTGTGTTTGGTGCCACACGTATTCCCTTTTCTGTCTGCCTCTCTCTCTCTCTCTCTCTCTCTCTCTCTCAGGACTAATGACTAGGAAGTGGTGGCTGGTGTGTGGAACTTGGCAGCTCTAACAGAAATAGACAGAGAGAGAGTGAGAGAGGGAGAGGGAAAGAGAGAGAGAGAGAGAGAGAGAGGGAGAAAAAAGAGGATGTTGGTTTCCTGAAATCTGAGCTGTGGGAAAGTAAGAGTGAAAGCGGGGCCAATATTACAGGAAAGGAGAGTGAGAAATGGAGAGAGAAGGAGTACGAAGGTCTGCCCACAGTCAGTCAGCAGCCTGCCCGACTCCAGCCTGGCCGTACGTCGTGGTGGATGACATCACTCTGCCTCTTTTCTGCTCCTGTCTCCTGCTTCTTCTTCTTCTGGTTCATTTCAAAAAGCTACCTGACGCCCCATCTGTTCAGCTTCCTTTGCTGCTCTGCTTTCGAAACATAAATGTGTGATTTCTGTGTGATCGGGCCCATTTTCTGCAGCAACGGCCACCTCTGCCCCGAAACCACCACCACAGGCTACCACCAGAGCTTCAAATTAAAGTTCCCTCTCAGTCCGACTGCAGCACGTGTCAAAAATGCAGCATGAAGGGAAACAGACTCTCCCTCAGTCTGTCTTATTACAAAAGCAAAGCAGATCCAAATGAATGCAGAACAAACACAGAAAGGGGATAAACTTAAAATGCACATTATTTATGTCGGATCAACTTCATCGATCATGCTTTAATCTAACATCATAGCATATCTTGCAGCTTGTCTTTTTCCCAGCATGTCAGCCAACAGATTTGAGAAACTATAAGCTACTTGATTATTGCTCTTTGATTTGGGCTTCAGCTCTAAATCAAATGATCAAATGCCCCCTGTGGCTGAAGGTACTGTGGACCTGGTCAGGCAACACAAAAAAGTACAAACACGGTTAAAATGCAGACATACAAAAGTGCTCCTTCAGTGGATGCGTGCAAATAAGCTTTTGATCGGATGTCTAGCGGGAATTCTTTAAGATGAGAGAGACAAGAGAGAAGGAAAGCAAAAGAACAGAAATAAACACGTTGATTTTATCTGTTTGACTGAAGACTACAAAGCGTCAGCCTCTGAGCTCCTGGTATTCTGCGTTGAGAAGAAGTGTGTTACCAAGACACCTGAGTCAGAGAGGCCAGGGTCAGGCTGGAACAAGTCCATGCGAGAATCACTGTCCACGCTGTAATTAAAAACGACTGAAGGCCTCTTAGGCCCGTCTGTGCTCACAGCGCAGGATAATCGTGGCTGGTCATTCTGAATGAAGCGCCGGGCCTACACTAACTCGCTCCGCATTCCACCGGCTGCACACTGACAGGTGGCACAACTGCACGACCGCCACGAAAGTATGAGTCTGACCCCCCGAGAACGTGAGGAGGCTTCTTTTGGAAGAGCACGGTGCCATGTGTCAGGGCTAAATTAAGAGCCCGGCTTTGCCACGCAGGAACTATTATTGTTATAGCCTGAAGTGGGGTAACGGGACGAGGCAGAGGGAGGAAGTGAGAATACACAGGAGCTCCAAGGACAAGAGCCAACATTGTAAAAAAAAAATGAGAACACCACTGAAATCTCGCCTTGTTGCTGACATCTGATATCTACTATCTTTGCTACTTCTGTACCCATCATCAGGTTTTGCTACAACCCCAACATTACCTCACTGAGAGGAATTTATCGTATCAAATGCTGATAATCCAGACAGTTTCGGTGTAAATATAAACTCACATAAAAAGTCTCCAAAGTGCATTTGACGGATGTTGGTAAATGACTGCTGGATGTATTGAAGTGGACAGGTCATAAAAAGGTAAAGGCTGGAAGAAACGTGGCCTTAGCACACACCCAGGTTAAAAGGTATTCCTCCACATTCCTGCAAACCTTTTAACTCCAGGGTGACAAGCAGCTACCACTTCAGTGTTTTAGTCGAGTCTTCACTTTGCTGGAGGAATAATTCTCTTGTGAGTCAACGCTGACTCTGGAAACTTGCTCATATAGAAATCACAGAGGAAATTGCCTATTATTTTTCTCCTGCATAATGATGTATCCGTGATTACATTAGGTGCAGTAATCAAATCGTCTCTGCCGTGCCGGTGAACCCCGCTGCAGCCTCCTGTGAAGAACTGCTATTAATAAATGCGAACCAAGAGTTTATATGGAAAAGAGCGCTGGAGACGGTGGGTGTAAACAGCACCACGCCTCTGCGGTCGCCATGGAGAGCTCCACTTCCTGTGTCCACTCCCGGGACAATGACCCTGGCGTTGGGTGAGACAGGAAGTGTAGCTCAGTGGGGCTTCTCCATAACAACGCCATTATGGCATTGTTAATGCATTTCTATTTCACCCTCTAGAGCAGAGGATAATAACCCTGAGGGCGACGTAAAGTTTCTAATGTCAAGTACGCTGCTTCTCATAAAGTTGGGAAAAAAAATCCTGCTTATTTTTTTTAAATGGAGGGATTTGATTTATGCAACTTTAGAAACACTTGCAGCAGAGTTTCTCAGATAATGCAAAGAGGCAGAGACGTCCACAGAGCCCAGCGCCCCATGGAGGCAGTAAAAACTTGTCTGTCTGCTCGAGGATTCAGGAGACAGTTGCGATGCCTGTGTGCCTGTTCAGCTTTTCCGTTTCTCGGGTCCAGACGCTGAAGATGAGCCGGCAGCGTCGGCTGATCCTGACACACCTGCCTCTAAACCTGCTGGCTGCCTTCAGCTCTGTCTCTCAAACGTTGGTTTTAATCCAGGAGTTTGTGTTTCCTCTTTCACTGGCCTTCATTCCAGTGACCCTCAAAATTCATAAGTAGCCTATAATGCTGCAGTAGGTTTAATCTCTTTCATAGTATTTTCTTCACTTCTTATCTGTGCAAGATTCATTATCTTTACTTGTTGTAAAGGAAATGCATTTAGATAGAGATCTATACCGTCTCCTGATGTCACAGTAAAACAGAAAGCAGGTCAACATTAATCACTACAGAGTGTCATAACACTAACGTAGGTGTGAGCTAATGATTTAACAATGTGAGTGTTATCAGTAGCCAGTGAGGTGGAAGTCTCTGACAGGAAGCAGATTGTGACAGTAACACATAATGAAACTATGACATAATTACTGTGGTATGATTATAAAGATAAAAGTATTTTCCGATTTAATGTCAGAGGCATTAAAAGGACAAAAACAGCCTCTGACACTGATGTGTATCATCGATCTGTGATGATAAATGCACTAAAATGATGGAGTTTTTTTTGGTGTACCTGGTTTCCCTGAACCTGCCTCACCTACCTTTATAACAGTCACTACTTTCTTAAATTTCCAAGAATGCTCTGTACCGCTCCAAAATGTCTTGTGGCTGCACTATACTCTGGTCCATTAAGGCGAGTGTCTCTGCCTCTTCTATAATGGATTACTTCCTGTGTGCCTGTTGAACATCAGTGCCAAATTTTTAATCAAGAGCGAAGCCCTTATTCTTCGATTCTGAGGCACTGCCACCAAAATCTGACCTTTACTGTTGATGCTTTTAGATAGCTGAAAAATGTTCCCCTATAAACTCCATTATGGCTGCTCTGCAAGTATCAGTGCGGCGTCACATTGTCTGTGTTGACCAATTACCCAGGAAATAAGAAAAATGCACCACCAAACAAGAAAATGGGTCCACAAATGCAAGGTACACTGCCAAAACCTGTTTTTTTTTAAACAGCGTTAAGTGTTTAAGGGTGTATTTATCTTTTAAGGGCAAACACATTCCTGACAACGACTTCTATATCATGAAACACAGCAACAAGACGGACTGGGTGGATTTTATAGGACAAGCTATTTGTAAGTGCTAATACATTTTGATGTTATTTTAGAAAACATAGAAACATTCAACTAGTAAACATGTGTGAAACTGATCCGTGGTGTGTGTTTGCCGACCCTGCAGTGTGACCACCGTCCGACAGTACCAGCTAAAAATCACACATCAACGTCAATTGAAATGTCCTGAGAGCTGCATGGCACATGCCTGCAAAGAGCCGGGTCCACATGCTGACTTGACAGGAATAAGAAAGTAAACATGGCGCCGCACAACAAGGCAAAATATAGAAATCCCATGCAGGGTCAAATGGCAGAGGCACAGAGAAGAGATGAAAGAGGAGGAGGAGGAGGAGGGAGGAGGAGAGGAAGACAGTGAGGGACCAGGAGGTATCAGTGACCCAGATTATGCACACTCCATTTCCCCCTCAGAATGGTTGGCTATCGGGCCAAACGGCTCCATTCAGCGGCCGCTGGCCCGGGGGCGAGGCAGCGCCGAGGAGCAGCCAGGGCACCGGCAGGTTTCCTCCAGACGGACTCGCTTTGTGGAGCCGACAAAGGAGAGGGACCAAACGAGCACAAAGATGCAACAAAGGGTACAGTATATGTACAGATATTGGAGTTGGTAACAGGTTCGGCAAGCATTCCCACATGCACACACACACACTTGCAGAAAAAAAAATCAGAGCCTGCAAGTGCCAGAAGGACTCATCTCGTCTTTCATAGCTGAGTGGAGACGAGCGGTGATGACTGTAGCTGCTCACAGAACAGAGCGGCGCCGTGCTTTCAACCACGCAGCCGGCCCGGTAGCGTGCATGAGAGATCAACACTGTTTCTTATTTTGGATACCTTCAACCAGGTCAAACACGTCGAGAGAAACAGAACCAGCTTTCAAACCCGCGGGTATGCAGATCTGCTCGTCATCTTCGCGGTCGATTAGCCGCGTTAAATTTGATCAAATTAACTGCCGGAGGAATCTTTTGTGAGGCGCTGCACAGTGGAGGAATGAATAGTGCCTCGAGGGCAATCAACACCTACAATGAACTGCCACACAGAGCTATTTCAAAGATACATATGCCGTGATTCATGACATACATATGAGTGGGCACCAGTGATGACGGCTAAAGAAAAGGGCAATCAGATTTTTACACTGCAAAAATATCCTCATATGCATATCTATAAAGAGACAAGTCAATGTGTTCTGTCAGCAAGGAGGCACAGTGTCGCAATATGTTTATAAAAGTGGCAGCTGTGATTATATAGGTCACCAGCATTCAGTTAACTTAACAAACCCTTCACACAATTTAAATAAATCCCCCAAAGGAAAAAAAATCCATGTTTCAGCGAGTCCTATAACCCTTTGAGAAGAGTTGTTGATCATATCAGATCACACAGACTATCATCTCTGTGTGATCTGATATGGTACAATGCAACTCTCTCTGGGATGCTAGTCCACTTCAAAGCCGGTCCAATTCTGTCCCAGTGAATAAATCAATCTGATTTGGATCATTTGAGGAAAATCCACTGGGTCCTGAGAAGCTCAGAAAACAAATAAAACACAGTGGTTGAAAACATGCAGGGTCCACCAGGGTTTTCTGATTCTGGATGTTTGCTTTGATCTCAACTTCTATAAAGGGGAGGACAAAACAAAGAAGGTATTCTGTTTGTTCAACATGTGCACTTTACAAGATTGTGCAACAAGAGGACATAGCTCATCATTAAAGCTGCATTTAAGATTTTACTGTCAGGACAAAATGACCACAATATATCTGAAGGGTTTGACTGGCTTGTTAATCAATACCATTAAAATAATGATTACTTCACCAGCTGCTGAGATTTCTGACTTTCCAAAACCCACTTTCCAGCCGCTTCTCTCAGTTTTAGAAACAAGCTTTCCTCCTCTTTTTCAGCTGCTGAGAGAATGTGACTTTTATATTTCTGTCCATTACAGACCATCGCATGCTGTGCCAGAGAGCTGTCAGTGCTGCTGCAGTTCCTTGGTCAGCAATAGTTTATAAGTTGTAAATTACTTAATGCCCCTTTAAGGTTAAAAACCAGAAACAGCATCACAGGGACTTAAATCAAACTGATTTAGGCAACACTGCAGCGTAGGTCTCCAGTGGTTTATAACAATGAGGGGTAATGGTATCCAACTCCGGGGCTGTATGTTAAGCACAAACTTACGCACATCTGCTTAATGCATTAGGAAAAAACATGACCTGTAATTAGAGGGCAGTGTTTCGAAGGCTCCCTCCAGCTCTTCTGAGGATGGGGGCCGATCTCTGTCTGTCTGCCGTCAGCAGACCACAGGCTTTTGAAATCTGAGCCCGGTGGTGCAGTCAGAGCCGCAATAGATGGAGAGACAGCGAGGGCTGCAGTGGTGATGAACAAGCAATTTTGGTTGCAGGCTTCACTGAAATGACTGAAGATGTTGGCGAGAAGCTCTGGAGAGGCTAGGTACAGTATGAGGCTGCGGCCTAATGCTTAATTCTGCTTCCAGCGCTGTCAAGCACGCAGGGAGACTATGGGGAGAGACATTTGGGTAAACTGTGGTCAAACCAGAAGTAAGCAACATGATTTGCTGAGTTAAAAGGAAAAGTCCATCCTAAGACGCTCACACACTGTTCTCCATCAGTAATCTGTGATGCTCAATGCATTCCAGGACTTATTTTATGTTGAATTATTGTAATTTACCTTTTAGTCGCATCAGTTTCTCTGCAACCTGTCTTGTCTACTTCTCTCTCAGTTCATGATTTCCTACATTTGTCACATTCAGCTGGGATTTACATGCAGGTGGAAAGAGCAGTGATGATGATTACAGCAATAAAACGAGCTGTTAAGAAAGAGCGCGCGGCACGCCTCTTATTCAAATCACAACTTATCTTGTAGCTGCAATGCATGATGGTATATTTAAGGTGGACAAATTGGTTTCTCTTCCTGTTCTAAGATGATTTCTCTCAGTGTGATTGTGGATTGTCAGCATGAAATGGTCAATCTTTTTTTATTCAAAACTTTATGTTTATAGTTGATATTTTAGATTATTAAATGTTCTGCTATTCAACTGCATAACCTGCTCTGGAACATTCTCGCCACATCTTGTCAAAAACGCCCCCACACAACAGAATGGACCCCAGAACGTGAGGTACATTGCGAACAGCTGTATAAGTGTTTAAGGAAGTATTTTCCACTTAACACCCTGAAGAGCACCGATCTTTAAATAAACTGATGTACCAGGCACATCCAGGTTTGAACACGAACACGAGACAACATGTCTCCATAGGAACGTACATCCATAATAAACTTATTGAGTCCATTTTCTCCAGTTTGTCAGCTGAGAGGGTCACAGTAGTCCAATCCTCTTTCTGAACCCTTAAACTGACCCCGACTCTCAATCCCCAAAACTAGGACTTAGGAAAAACTCAGTACAGCTGGCATCTGACGCTTTTATAGCTCACCTGGACTAACAGCAGCCGGCCAAGCTGAGACCGCCTCAGAGCTGAGGAGGCTCTTTGAGATTGAGTGCAGGACTTGGACTTCAGCAGAGACAACAGAGATCTCCTAATGCTCTCCAGGGTGTCTGGTCATAGTCATTCAAACAGACCATTAAGTCGGTGTAGTGAATGCTCACACTTGAGAGGATCACTGCATAATGAAGAAGAATTCAGGTAAGTGCCAAAATAAAGACAATGGGGACATTCAACAGGACATTCGAGCGACTTCATCCTCGCCGCCGCCTCATATTTATTCTACAAGCGTCTGCGATGTTACTGGAGAATTACGACTCCATTCCACCATGAAAAATGTCATCATCTGGTGTTTTGATGATGATCAGACGCTGATTCACTGCAGATTTTAGTGCAAGTTCTCAGGTCCTTGAGATCTGATGACAAAGTGCATCGGGACGTGGCGTATTATTGAGCCATTTTAGCACTCTCTGAACTTTTCAGTGACCACTTGGGCCAAGCTGACGAGAACTATGTCATCCTCGAGGAAACCATCACCATCCGGGTGAAGAAAACTTGGACGACCACTAAGAGCAGCTTTGTATTTGTCAGTACGCTGACCATTCAGGGGTTGAGCGGCACTGAATGAACAACCTGTCTCTCATTGACTGTTTTCTCTTATTTTAACGGGTGCCTGTGACTCAAAAACAGACGATAACGCTTAAAATTCTTGTGTTCTTGATAATACCACAATGGAACAATGTTTTCCACAGCAAAGATCTCATGGGAGAGAAATAGAAATGAAGTCATTCCCTTGAGAACTGCGACCTGAGGACAAAAGAGCCACATGAGCACCAATCAAAGACAAATCCTTTTTATTTTCCTTCATTTTCTCTAATAAAGAAGTACGTCATTCCACAACAGTTCAGACATAATCCCCACCCCCCCAATGCTAGAGTTACAGTGAAGACTTATGAATAAGGTAAAACATCATTCACACATTTTGAGTAACTGACACATATTCAGAAAACAACCAGGAGACGCCGTCCAAATCTCCTCTGCTTCATGCTGGGGGAGGAACAGGCGGCGTTTCAGTCAACCTTATCACATCCCGCCTGTTTGTTGTCAGTTAAGCAGAACTATCTCCTCTTTTCCTCCCCTCTTGCCTCATTCTTTGACATTAGACAGACTACTGTAAACTCCCAGGATTCCTCAGGGATAAGGGCTCTAATTGATGTAGTCTGCTGCAATGAGAATTTTTTTTTCATGAACCATAACTAAAACCTTTCTCTTTATCTCTCTCTGGCTGGCCAATATGGAAATCATGATATCACACTCAGTAAAGCCCCTACGTGCAGAATATTTTCCTCAACATATTAATCTCTTATAAATTTTGATTGCATAGTATAATGGCCTCTGAAAAAAAAAGATTTCAGTGCCATGAGAATTAGTTTATTCTATGTGTTTACAATTTGGCAGAAATGTGCAGGAGTGACGAAGGAGGGGCTTCAACCAACAGGAAGACAACAGCCTCACTCTACTTGTTTGTAGGAAGTTATTATATTTATTATAGGCAAACAAGTACACAGATAAGTTCAGATGTTGACCGGGTCCGCAGCAGCTAGCGTGGGAGTGACGCCAAAAGTGAAAAGTGACCACTGATACGTCGCTCCTGTTTCACCTCTTACAGCTGCTTTATTCCACTGGAAGGTACGGCAAACAACGATCGGCTTCTGTCAACACTTCTGACGGCCCAACCCCAACGTACACATATGGGCTAGTCTTCTGATTTTATGACAGCAAGCTGTAAATAGCCTGTTTGTAGTAGCTTTCCTGTTACTGTCCTAATGCACTTGCAACAGATAAGTTAACAGCATTTATCTGGCTCGTGCCATTAGTTCATTATGTAGTTCATACTGCTGCCAGGTCATGTGTAATTTTTTTTTTTTATGTAGTTTGTAAGATAATTTTTTTCACTTCCTACCTGTTATTTTAAAGACTTAAATATAGAAAAAACACCAGCCTTTGTTGTAGAACCAAAAACTGTGAGGAGAGTGATCACACATACAGTTTACCTGGCATGTCGCACTCAGTGGTATGGCTGTTATGTGACATGTCACATAACAGCCGCCAGTATGTCACAGCGACATGCCACAGGTCCTTATATTGACATGCCACACTTGGACCCATGAAGGCAATGTGCAGCCTGTTTCACACATTTTTGCTCTGCATCCTGTGTGCCCTCCTGGTCTTTTGGTACAGCAAACCAGAATAAATCATATTAATTCTGATATTTGTTAAGGCATGAACCATTGCTATATACCACTCAGACCTGTGGCATGTCACAAAGCTGCAGCCAAGTAATGTTTACTGCTCTGTTACATACCAATTAGCGCTACATGCCTGATAAGTTGTTTGTATTATCGCCTTGCTGAAATTTATCTACAGTAAAGATAGACAGTCTTCTACAGCTGGGTCTTTCTAATAACAGGCAGTGAGAGAATATAAAAGTCAACCAATAACTTGTGCTGACCCAAATAGCCAAAGATATTTAAAACTGATCTTACGCACTACGTCATGAAAGCATAAAACGAGCTGCTGGTTGTATGAACTTGGGTCACTTCAATTTATCTATTTCAAGCTCTTTAGGATGATGAAAGCCCAACATGGACAATAAAAACGGCAGGGGAAAAAATACAAATGTTTACGGCTCCAGCTGTCATAAAATCACATCCATAAACATGGCGAATCTTCTCACAGCGGTCTGCAGAGGGGGAGAACGAGTGACAACTCTATTTGCGACAAACCGATGAAAAAAAAAACGACCACAAAGTAACTGGAGGGATCGCCAGAATCAGGAAGATCGACTGGAAATACTCTGTTCTATCTGAGTGGTTGCGAAGGAACACGAAACAGAGCACTTGTGGGTTAATTATCCAAAGTGATGTTCCAGTTATACCTGATGTTGTGGTCTGCGCAAGCGCCGCTGCTGCCAGGCATGATCAAGAAAAACCCCCATTTGGATTGATTGTTAGAGTGGCATCACAGCTCAGTGGCGGCACTTCCCTGGAAAATGGATCGTATTGTGTACCATTACACAAGAGCACATGCCTGGGGATTAGCCGCAGGCCCTGTCCTGTGTGTACCATATGGCTGAAGGGGGCCACAGTAGCTATTGTCACAGCTGTCACTACACACACATACACACACACACAGAAAATTCAACAAATCAAAACTCTTTCCCAGTGCACCTCAGCCAATATCCTGCAGCAGCGTGGCCTTGGCATCTCGAGGCTTCGTTCTGTAAACAAACTGGAATGTTCAATGCAGAACTTGTTGGTGCCTTCAGCTGCAGTTTGAGTCTGTTGGTGCTGCGTGTGACTTATCTGTGAGCTGTCAAAACCACAAAAGCGCCGGCCAGCAGCGGCTGCCACAGAAATATCTTACAGGGAAACGGCCAATTAGAACAAGACGGTGAATAACGTTAAGCTGTCACCATGCCATCGGCCCTCCTCTGCATTAGGTGGAACTTCATTTCTGTGGTCTGGGCGCCACATTTGAAGGATCAACAGTTGCCAGAGTCTGTGCCTATGTATCTGCAACCAACTTCCATTCGTGAAGCACATTGGAACTCTGTAAAGTTTATATGCTATTTCTGTGGAGGATAACTTCTTTCCCATGCCATTACCATTTTACAAATGTTCAGCCCAGCTGCAAACCAGACAAGCCATTACCCCAAAAGTCAAATTAGGACACAAGTGAGTTTCCAGGCTCACGTTCAATTTCACACAGTCATTTTGCAGCACCAAACCCACAGCGTGACGCACAAAATTATTCAGAGCTGATTTACAAAAAAATGACTATTCATTAGGTAAAACTAAATGAATGGTCTTTTTTTTTTATATCCCCAGGAACAACTTTCTCTGCATGCCCTTCAAGTTTCCTGTGATTGTTCAGGCATAAACTGAACCACCGTGGGGGTTTCTTAACAAAAACAAGCTTCTCTGTCCAAAGCAAAACATCAGAGGATAGAAGTTACTGTGAGAGCAAATTAAAGGGAATTTTAAGGGTCTGAAAACAAGGCCTGCCACCAGATCAGCAATGTTTGTTGACGCCATATCCCATTGGGGGTTTAATAAAAGAAGAGCGCATTAAGCCCATTTCACGTCAATACAATTGAAAAGAACAACACAATGCACTTTCTTCCCTGCATCTCACAAAAGCCACTGTTAGCACCGCAGAGTTAATGAGGGGAAATGCAAAACGCGGGGAAGCTGAGCCTTTGAGACCAAAGCCTCACTAATATAATGGCCTACCAAAGAAAGGGGAGCTTTGTTCGGTGCAACACAAGCAGGTTCCTCTTTAATGACTTCATGTGCATGCCAATCACTTACGCCATACAATCCCATCATGCGGCCACAACACTTTTCAGGACGTCCCGACCATGTGAGGGTGCAGCACGTGACCCGTGCCCCCCCCCC
>OMLF01049281.1:11651-23670 GCA_900302615.1 Holocentrus rufus | reverse complement strand
CCCCCCCCCGAGCCTCAATTTGCTGCTATTCAGCTCAGGAGGAAACATCTCAGGGCCTGATGCTGGTGTCAGTCCCAGTCTGGGATCATGTTGGATGGTAAAAACAAACCTAACAGGAAGTCTGGAGGTGTGGAAAGCACTGATCACAGCACAGAAGGTTGTTGCCCTAATTACTGAGAGAACAAAAATCAATATGACACAGAAAATGTTTGAAGAGCCACAGCATTTTGCATGTCGTTCTGGAACTGTTTTTCCCCAGTGTTCTTGACATGTTTTCAAGAATAATGTCATGAATTCTGTGATAGGCCTCGGTAACCCTTGTTTGCTCATGCAGTCTTGTGAAATCCTATGTGAGCCTATCTCAGTTCAACACGTACCTCAGCATTAGAGTTTTCTAAACAGTTTTATAAACTTTCATCCGGGAAAGATGCCAAGTCTAAATTTGCTTATTTGTATGCGGTTAAACAAACAAATTGTCTACTTTGATCCATTTTGCTCACTGGGCTAGAATGAGTTATGAAATCTTTTTTTTTAAAACTTGTGGACACAACTGTTAAATTTGTGGGAACAAAATGAAGTTCATTCTAAAAATCCGACTGTCAGAATAAATTACAAGGTATAATTTAATGCAGACACTCTGGGGATTGATCAGCAGAAGAATGTCGTGCAGATGTTGGTTGCTTTCTTCTAATTTATAGTCAAGCATCTCATACTGAGTGGTTGTTTTCAGATACTATTCTGTCCTCTTCAGCAACATCAACCTTGTTTCCCTGATTCTAATTTTAATGGCTGTTATGACCTCTCTTATTCTGAAAGAGAGACACCGAGCAGGAGGGACCAGAAACATTTTTTTATAACCGCAGACATATTTCACTGTCAGAGAATGTTAGGCTATATATAAAGCAAGAGTTATTTTTTTCCTCCTGATACATATTTCATGACTGAGCTTTAAACACTGCAGCATGATGCTGCTCCTTCTGCAGTAACAGTGCATCCGCTGGTCTGACTTCTGTGATGGGCTGCAGGTAAATTTATGCTCCAGCATGTATGAACTGTCTTGTGAACCCCAAAGATGTGTGAGATCACCTCTAGTCTCTGTCTCTGTTGAGGACCACCTCTCGAGGTTCATCCATCTGAACAATTATATACTCAAGTATCACAACAAACGCTGTTGTATGATTCTGCACATCTGGGATCTGATTCCTTCAAACCAAATCTTTATCCACTAGGATGAGGATCAAACAACAATTACGTTTTTATTTGTTTTGAAAGAGAATCCGCTATTTTCCAAGATGTAAACACAACCTGAAAGCTTGAAGCTAAGGTCTCAAAAGTTTAAACTTGGTTTTGAAACACAGACACGCTGTTTTACCAAAGAAAACTACAAAATTTCAGCTACATTCAATGACATAAATCGTAGGACTCGTAGCTATTAAAACTGAGAACTAAAGAGAACGGTGTAGCTAGTACAGTTTTGTCAAATGTGGCCACTAATCAGACAAACACAAAAATGAAGTTAGAAGCTTTAGAAAAATCTCTAACAAGTACTCAAGTTGGAATTAAAAAGACACATGCTTTCTTCATTTCAAGTGGGCACAACTTTCTTGCATCCACAAAACCTCAATCATGAGTAAACTAAGCTTCCTCCTCTCAGATTGTGTCAGTGATATCTCTGCGTACAGATGCAGCCCAGTGTGATACAGACGGAGGCCAGACATTTAGAAATAGCGGACAGAAAGCCAGCGGGGTGTCGGATGTCGACGGGGACCAGTTGCTGGAGTCTCAGCCTGCGCCGCCTCTCATGCTACACTGGCAGCTGTGTCTTCTCAGACCACACATTCCTGCAGGACAGGCCCACTTTACTCTCATCACCTGTGCAGATCAGAGGGCAGGACGGGCTCTCAGGGGAGCCTCGGAGCAACACGAAGACAAGCCGCCCATTTTCTTGAACTTCTATAAAAGGATCACTGATCTATAAGAGTAATTAAGAATGTCTTGCTACCCTAAACCACATATCCAAAACCACCCTGATGGTTTTGCTGCTCATAAACAAGCACTGCATGAAATAGTCCACAATAAGGGGATGCAAAGATGTGCATCTCTTATGATAAATAAATAAAAATAAGCTATAGTAAATCTAATGGGAGGATACCATACAAATGTCACAGAAGTAAACAGTGATGGGGGCTAAAAAATGCAAATAAGTACAACAAGGTCAACTTTCCATTGACTCCCACAGACACACTCTAAGTCCCTGCAGGGATATTACAGTGACACCATACAAGATAAATATGCAGCCATAAAGCACTGCAAAACCAGTTGTTATGGTATACAATGGAAATATCATAAAGATACCACAGAAGAAAAAAACAGGCGACCACACAGCACAATAATGTCACTATAAACTATTGAATGCCACAGACAGACTATAAGCCCCTTTAGGAACATTTCAGGCTGCTGTGGTGATCAGAGAGAGGCATTTTACACAGAAAAGTCCCTGATGTGCCCTGAAGTGTGTGACTGTCCATCCAGAGCGAGCCTGAGGCAGGACCCCATGATTCAGCAGCTTCTTCACCCTATCAGACCTCCCTGTACAATTGGAGCTGCTTTGCAGTCTGTATTGCCTCCACTGCATTATAAGCAGTTCTGGCTGACCTCCACTAAATAATACATGGAAGCATTTACCCCGCCTCAGTGAAGCCAGACACTTAAGCCAGCACACCCCTTCTTGTTGTTGCTTAATGCAAATGAATGTAATTATCAGATTTGTGTGTGTCAGTGGCTCAAAGGAAGTATTTGATGTGACTGTAGGAAAAGGGGTCCAATTGGGAGAGATGCACCCTTCACAGCTGCATATGAGTGAAGTGGTGTTGTGTATGGGAAAGAAAATGTAGAGCGCAACAACAAACTCTTAAATTTCACTGGGATGATTTTATAAAGCAGTGACTTCAAAAAAGTACAGCAAGCAGTTTGTAGCTGCAAAGTGAAATGGCATGTCACACAACAGTAGCATGGACTTTTACAAGCTCTCCTTCTCTCTCACACACACACATACACACACACATACACATACCTTATAGTAACTATTCATTCAACAAAAGCACTGGACCGAGATACGCCTCAAAAAGGCTTCTTTTGCAATGAGTCAAACTTGAAGAACAATAACGATTTATATTTGCACAGACAAACTACTTCAGTGTGATTCATTTGCTGGTTCCAACGTATATCCCCCATTCCCGGTGCGGGACAGTCCGCAAAGCGTTAGAGGGTCTAACTACTAAACATCACAGCCTTACCTCAAGACTTGACTGCTGAACTAAATTTTGAATGTGGCTTTCGCTGGAGCCGTCTTTCTCAGGATGGGTTGCAGCGCTCAAATGCAAAAAGTCTATTTAATTCCCTGCATTCCCAAAGAATAAATTGTTTTCTTGCGCTCTTCTCACACAACGTCCTCTTGTGAACAAATCCTCAAGATTCAAGACCGTGCTGAATAGTTACGCATTTTTATTTAAGCTTGTGAGCTCTTTAAAAATAATTAAAGGGAGTCCTTCCCTGCTCGGTGACGGTCGATGAAAACTCCTCAGTCTCTTTTGCCTTGCTAATCAGTGCGGCCGCTCACATTCGCGCAGTGCGCGTTCACGCTGCACATAGAGGCGGGGAGAAAACAGGGGGAAAGACACGCGCGGAGCAAAATAACAGGAAGTAACCAGGAAGTAGCACGATAACGGGGAACGTACTCCCGGAGTCCCACTCAAATCACATTTTGGTCATCGTTAACCTAATTCTAAACGTCTGTTTTGTATTCTCTCGAGCTTGTCATCATAGCCGGTATGTGGACTGTTGCAAACTTGGTTGTCTTTGCTCTGACATGACTGTATAATGGTAAGTATTTATAACTTATATGCATTAAGAGTGACTGGTAGCATAGCAACTGTAGCCCGTAAGTACCCGGATGGTTCGTGCGCTTTCATGAAAGAGTCCTGCAGAGGATTTGTTGTGATTGGTTGAATGTAAAACAACCAGCGAATCACTGCGGAGCTGGGTACCTCCCACTTTAAGGCGTGCACTACTGTCGCAAAATGTTTACGGTGTTTAAGCAGTTTACGTTTGCCACTGCAATGAGGGACAAGGTTGCATTTTTTCTGGATGTTAATGTTTGATTTTGTTTCGTCAGGTATGTGACATTGGTTTAAGCGTGTGTATGTCATGTAAAGAAACACAGCTTAGGTTTGCCAGCTAATGTTGTCAGGTATCCCAGTGGTTTAGCTCGATTTGATGATTGCAGTAGCTGTTAGCTAATGCTAGTCGCTCCAACAGTGTAGCAAACCCTGCCTGCTGGCAGAAACGATGAATTAAACGCACTGCAGTAACGTGACACCCTGCCGTGATATTACTGGCTTCTTCTAGTTTGCTAGTCACGGTCTATAAAATGTCGACCATTGTAAATCCTCGGAAAATGACTGTATGTTAATGTGAAAAGGCAGATCACAGTCCTCATCAACATATCGGCGAACCAAGCCAAGACACAAAATCAAATTGAACCATGATTTGACCACACGGTATCATCACTACTCCAGTAAAGTTCAGTGGTTTCTGGAGCCCTTTCCTTTCGGCCTGTACTAAATTTTCCCCCCATATGTTTCAGCCTGACACCCTGTGACTGACTTGGAGAATGGACCCTGTGGTACTGAGCTACCAGGACAGCCTCCTGCGACGCTCTGATGTGGCCTTATTGGAGGGACCTCACTGGCTCAACGACCAAGTCATTGGCTTTTCCTTCGAGTACTTTGCCACCGAGCGGTTCAAAGGCCTGGGTGAAACCACCATCTTCATCAGCCCAGAAGTCACCCAGTTCATCAAGTGTGCCTCCTGCCCAGAGGAGTTAGCCCTGTTCCTGGAGCCACTAGATCTGGCCTCCCGCCGCTGGGTCTTCCTGGCCGTCAACGACAACTCTAACCAGACCGCCGGAGGCTCCCACTGGAGCCTGCTGGTCTACCATCACGACTCCACCCACTTCGCCCACTATGACTCTCAGAACGGCAGCAACTCGCTGCATGCAAGGCGTATTGCTACCAAGTTAGAGCCTTTCCTGGGCTCTGGGAGAAAGGTTCTCTTTGTGGAGGAGCCTTGTCCTTCTCAGCAGAACAGCTATGACTGTGGCATGTATGTGATCTGTATCGCTGAGGCCTTGTGTGAGAAGGCCAGGGTGGAGGGCTCACCGCGCCTTCCTGTGCAAACCATCACTCCGGCCTACATCACCCAGAAGAGGGCCGAGTGGTGCAGACTGATCCAGAGACTAGCCAAAGATTGACCTCTGCTGCTCTTTCTTGTTCTTCCTTAGCACTTAGCTTGTCTTCACTATATGCAGAACAGCTGTCAGCCCCCCACATATCTACTGCTGGATCCTACGAATGCACTCCATAATCTAATGCAGTACGTACAGTAACTATATATTAAGTGTATATTTCTATGATGGCCCCCGTCATAGAAAAAAGTGAAAAAATAAAGCAATGATACAGATATTTCAGGATTTATGGAACAATTGGTGTCATGTTTATCCCTTGTATATCCCACAGCAACATACGTTATGTAAACAGTAACACCAGCATGCCTATAAGAGGAATTTACTCCCATGTACATATTCTATACGAATGAGGAATATATCATTTTCAAAAGGAGGCAGAAGCTTTTCTTTACCACATATTATTTTATTGGTTTGAAGTGAATGTGGTAATGTTTACACAGATTATTGCTCAGGGTCATTGTAAATGAACAAGAATTGACATTAAGAATGTGCATTTTGTATACATTTTGGCTTATACTTTGTCAACATTTTGGTCATATATTCATCTTATTTCTCTTTCTACAACATCTTCATAGGCTACAAAAGGCAAACTAAATGTTCTGAAGCAGTTTCAAGAAATCTCTGTCAGAGCAGGACGTGCACTTTGAGTGTATGTACTGCAAAGTGAGAGGTAGAATGTACATTATGTTCTCTCGCTAAAATCAAAATATCAAATTTAATGTCCGTTGATCTGCTAACAAATGTTACTGTTGTCACAGTTTGGCTGATAACAGTTTATTTAGTCATTTAGTTCATACTTTATCATTTTCATCAAGTTGTGGTTATTTAAAATGTTTGTTAATGAGTATTTTCCACTTTTTTTTTCAGCAAAATTAATACTGGTATCTTGTGTTGAATACACAATTACCTCATGTTGATGAAATGTATGGGTTGGTGTGTATATGCACATATTTTGTGTAAATGTTGCAAAAGAAATGTGCTTAAATATATTGTGACAGTTAAAAATGTATAAAGTTGACTTGCAGCCTTGGCTTCAGTTGTGAACTGACATGCAATAAGAAAGATGACAATACTATAACCCCTATTAAATGAACCCTTCACTTTTAGGCTGCAGGTCAGTTGGAGCCAGTGGTTTGGTGAGAGCTTCCAATAACTCACCTAGGCTTTCAAATGTGACATGTTATTGAAATATTATAAAAGAAATGAACATCGTATTTATCCACAGGAATGGAATGACATGATGGATTGCAGCCTAATAAAGCTAAGACATTGAGCAGAACAAAGTCTGTAAAATTCATTGCACTCTCATTCTAAGAAATCTGTAGAGGTTTTGTGCAACACAGTCATCTATAAAAAGGTCACAGCTCACACTGACAATAAACCATGAAAATATACGCTGACGACATTCCTCCAGGAGTCCCACAAACTTCACCTACACTCTGTTTTAAACTATGGAAGCACCTGGGATGATTTAAAGCTAAGTTATTCTTTAACAGCTCTACCACTTGGAGTCAGAATGCGACCCTTGATATATTTATAGGAAGCTTTACCATATCAGTTGGAACAGGGCTTATGTTTTCAACAGGGATTGTCATATAGAAAAGTAATGCTGATAATATCCAGGCCTGGAATGGGGTGACCATGACATTCCACATGAGCTCCATATCACTTCATCAAGAGGAAATGTGAATGAACAGCTTATTGTTGTCTTAGCAAGCATACTTGAACTATTCTGACCTGTAAAGCAAAGTGGGGAAACGTCATTTTTTATCTCTCTCTGAGTCTACTGTTCTACATTATTTAGTTGTATTGTTCAATACACGTCATTATTTTTCCTGAGATCAACCTATGCTTAAATACAGTAACGTAATGTAGTCGATGCTGCATTTGAAAAACCTCACTCTATTAATTTGGGCCCATTAAGTTAATTGAGCACATGTAATCAGGAGGACTGTCAGTACTTGTGCCAGTGACACGCTCGAGGCTGGCAGGGAGAGAAAGCGCAGCCTCCCCGTCTGGCTGAAGGCCCCGCGCTGCTCTTAAATTTACACTGCTTGGACTGATGCCACCCTTCAGTCTGCTTCCTCTGGCATGCTGTGCTCATCTACATCCCATGGTCATATTTCACCCGGAGTAACCAGTCAGACGAGCCATCAAGGTTTACTATTGTTCTCATAAAATGCCACAGAGCTGGGGCACTCGCCACCCCGGCAGCACACTTCATTAGTGAAATAGAGTTTCCAAGAAGAGGCGCATTATTTAAATTCAAATGACTAATTTACCAAGCCTGGATTCCTCACAGTGAAACCGACGTGTCTTTCTGTCTACTGCCCTCTCAGGTCTTGGTTCCTGCAACCTGCCAAAGTTTTGTTTTGCAATTTGAAGGACTATTAGACAAGGGGTATTGTTATGTGTTGGATAACCCAAACTGAGGTGGATAAATTTAATCCTGCATGATCTTGTGCCCTGGCTTCAGCTCTTTTGGCAAATGCTATGCAGGCCTCTGTGGCATGAAACAGCTTGGTAAGAGCTCATGCCAAATTTCCCCAAAGCTTCTTAGAACTGGTGGTTTTTGTTATTTTGCAAACCAATGGTCATTAATGAGAAGGGGGGGCCTGTCTTTCAACTGGGGGACCTGAATTTATGGTTTGAACTGCAAATTACCTCCAAGGCTGAACCCCGGCGGATAAAAATTACAGACATAGAACTGAAGCTATTTACTTATTTATTTGGTTGGAATTCATGGCCAAATGTGTAGACGTGTTATATACACAAACACACGGAGAGACGGGGTTTCATTTGTGCAGTCACTCACCACTGTCCTGTGTGATGGATTACAGCAGCAGCAGCCAAGGTTTCCCTTCCAGTATCTCCAGGTGGTTCATATTTACTCATCACAGCATCCCCAAGGCCTGGAGTATGTACACACACACACATACACACACACCAACCAAACAAGCCCATAATGTGCATCCAGTACTGTCTCTGACCTAGTAACGTCTGTTTTGGGAGCGCTGGTTTCTGTACAATACATCATGCCCTGTCTGAACACATCTGAAACCAACTACAACAATTTGGAACTATTCGAGCTCCATTTACACCAACATGTGTGCAAATCAGCTTGATTAAAACAAGCAACGTCCTTTCATAAGGCTCAAAACAATACGGTTACTTCCTGCACAACAGTGTTTCCAGGTGTCCATTTTACGGTAACTTCTTGTTCAGAAGATTTACAGTAAGTAGGTCAGGTCCATATCACTGCATGACATCATAAACTGAAAGAAAGAGAGGCAAGAAGCAGACGCACCATTCAGCATGAAGTATGATTCAGCTTCTTCTGTGCCTGAGATAAGGCCTGCATTCATGCTCCATGCCGACAAACCATATCAGTCCAACGTTTATCCACCTCTGTTCCTCGGATCAGGTGGTAAAGAAGACTTGACTATGAGCGCCCAAACATGATTTTTATTGCTCTGTGCCAGTAATCAGCTCCTTAAACATCTGTAACAGCTGTGAAAATGCAAACTGCATGAATTTGTTAAATCAAACAAAGGCACAACAGAGAGCAAAATTATATTCCTAATCTTAAAATCAGCTGTTTTTCATTGTAATATAAGCATGAAAATGATAAAACAGTGTAAAGTCAGAGAGCATGAAGTAATCTATTACTTTTACTGACTTTTACCAGTGGCTGAGCAGTTGCGACATCATAAGGTTTCTGGTACAGCTTAGAAAAGCCTGCAATTAGCATAAATAATAAAGTCGCACTCAGATAATCTCAGCAGAAATCTCAGCAGCTCAGCCACCAGCAAACATGGTCATGATCATTTTGACCTTTGAAACAGTAAAAATGTACTTATTGCACCTTTAATGGCTGAAACTGAAGACATATTTGAAGGATGAAGTATAATTCTGTAATCATGTGTCGCTGTTAGGAACACAACCTGTATCAGTTGGTGGACGAGTTTAGCCAAAGCCACTGACAGTCATGCTGAACTGTGTGTATACTGAGTCAGTGCTGGATTTGTTGGGTTCAGTTGCTGGAAGGAACAGGAACAAATCCAAAGAGCTTATGAAGTGCAGATGGTGTCAGAGAGAACGAGGCAGGCAGAGGGAGAGGAAATGAGGCGAGTGAAGAAGAAGAAAATAGAAAGGTATAAAAGGTAAGTCTGTTTCCAAAGTGTAGAAGAAGAGGACAGTTCACCCGACCATGAAGAACCAGACTGTGACTGCTCTCCCATGGCAGATCAACCTGTGAGACTATCTGGGGTCTGTGTGTGTGTGTGTGGGCTTATGGTGTATCTGAAGTAACATCTACAGATTTTTAGAAAGTCAATGATCTAAAAAAAGTCAGATAATCACAGTTATACAATATCTTTTTAAGAAATACGGCAAAAGGGTAATTTTATTGTCTCATTCTGAAATATTTCAGTAAGATGTATGATATTTGCAATAATATTCCCTCTGAAACTTTGGTTCCTCGATCCAGTTGGACGGGGGGAGACATTGCAGTGACAGTAAAGCGAGGCGCCTCTCACTTGATAAATGGCTTAACTGTAATACACTTGGCTCGCACTCTTACCAGAAGTGGACACATTTAATGCGCCGCTGAGGTAATGCGTTCTTGGAAAACATAAAGTACTGTGGCGTATGCGATGATTTTACTGTGCGTTATATAGATTATTACCGTGACTTTGCAGTCAGCATTCTCCTTCACACCAGAGAGGTCGGAGGTCACCTGGAGAGCATTCCAGGACAGACAATATGGCTCCCCGGAGGAATGGACTGGGATGGAGCTTGTCTGGCCATCTGCTGCAACCTGCCCCCGTTTCTCTACAGCTAAAACTGACGATCATCCTACATGCATGCACAAACACACACACGCACACACACACACACAGCCTTTTACAGGAGTTAGCCCTTACTCTTTTTGAATGGAGATGCCTGAGCACTTCTGAAGGCCTCCAGAAAGTATTTTATTCCTTTGAGACCAATAAACAAAGTGCCACATGAAATAACAATAATCAACTTAATTTCTAAAGCACTTTTCTTCAACAAGTACAAAGTGTGTAGCAATTAAAGGAACAAATACATATACACATTAACAAAAAGACACAGGAGAGGTGGAAAGTAACTTTTACTACACTGAAACAAGTAATGAAGTTAAATACAATTTTGAAGTAGACGCTTTAATGCTTCCATTTTGTGAGACTTTGTACTTTTATTGCACCATGTTTCAGAAGGAAATCTTGTGCTGTTTACGGCTCTACATTTATCTGACGGCTGGGGTTACTTTGCAGAAGAAGCTTTTTCATGCAAAACATTAATTGTGATGCATTGTTAGAGTTTTAACTAGGAGTACATGATAGAGCTACAACATTAAAATACTTCTTGCAGGTTAATGCATCAACAAATTAATATTCTGAAAATAACTTTTCACAAAGACTAATTTTTCTTTTCAGACATAAGTAAAATTTTGGAGGCAGGACTTTTACTGAAGTAAATACTTTTAATTTTTTGGACATTATAAAGGAAAGTTATAAGATGCAGTAGAACAAATGAGCAAATGAGTTTGTCCAACTAAATGAAAAACAATTGTAACATTAAACCAGATGGTATTTGAATGTCTATGAAAGCAAGTTTTTTTGCTGGCTTTTTAAAGACATACATAAGTAGATGTATGGATGGTTTCAAGGAAGTTGTTCCAGAGTTTCAGGCGCCTTGACAGCAAGGTCTTAAATGTGGCATTTAAACCTGTCAAAAGAATTTTGTCTGCCAAACTAAAACTATGTGTTTACACATAAAGGAGATAACAGCTCTGAAACATGAAGTACAGATTCTTTTAATTCCTGTGTTAATGTTTTTTTAAACATAGTATTCCTCTTATAAGGGCTTTAAACCTGTTTTTCTTGTTAACAGAGCTGACACTTGGTCACTTCAGGACAAACAGGGTGCGAGCTGAACTCTCCATGACAATAATGAAATCGAAGTCAGTTTATAGATGTCACTCGGTCTAGTTTCTGAGGTTTCAAAGAGAACAAATAGTCACATCTCTCATAACCTCATGGGAAAGTATGCTCACTTCTTCAGCTGACGGCTGGTTGAGGTTTTGGGGTCACATGTAATGAATCGAATACTTGATGCCTCAGTATTCCACAATTGTTTCCAGTGACGCGTCTTCTTCTCGTCTTGCCTTGTTATTCAACAACATGTTTTGTCAGTCAAAATGCATCCAGTTGTGGCTCACTGGTGCACGGCTCCAGCCTCACAGTCAAAATATGACTTTTAAAACTCCAGTCTGGGGTTTTCTGAATGCCGACATACACATGCAGAGATTCTCAATGTATTTATTTGCATGCAAGATGAAATACAGTTTTCATTTCACTCTTACCAAACAAACACATCCATATAGATTGTATTCATACTAACAATACTTTCCTTACTTCTTCCACAGTATATGCAATATGCAATTGTTTTACAAAACCCTGGAAGTGGGAGCATTCAAAATTCAAAATAATCATGTTAAAAATAATTCTCTCAAAATGTCAGGGATTTGAAATTGATCATGTTTCAGACACATTTACAATTATGCTTTGTTATGAAGTAGCACACATGCAGTATAAGTTGAATGAATTCTATTTATTTAATTTTTTTAAAATCCTTGGTACGTTCTGTGTGTTCATGTGTATTTAGATATAGGTATAGGAATGTATG
>OMLF01049278.1:0-11297 GCA_900302615.1 Holocentrus rufus | reverse complement strand
ACCCAACCTGCATGACACTGCATAACCCCAGCCTGAAGGGAGAGACTGTGGGGAGACTGTGCTGTGTGTGTGTGTGTGTGTGAGCGAGCGTGTGTGTGTGTGTGCATGTAACGAAGGAGGGTCCAGTGGGGAAGAGAGGAATCAACACCTCAGTCCTTGGAGGCAAAAAGCCGGAATAAATAATCTGCGAGTGTGAGTCTTAGGTGTGGATCGAGTGTGGCCACACAGGCAGAGGCTGCAGCGGGGAGCAGGGGTGAGACAGCACAGCTTGACTATACCAACAAATAAAACTGAAACACACAGAGGCACGGGCAAACAAATAGCCCTGAAACGCTGTGAAGAAAGAGCTATCACAAGTAACTCAATATCACATTTTCAGACAGGAACAGAAATGCCTGCAGCAATATATATATATATATATATATACATGCAGTATGAGCAGACAAACAGCCAATTAGACAGTCATACGCACACACACACACCCACACATCACACAGCTTAACTACTCTGTTATTGCGCTTTACGAGAGTAACTGTTTTTGTTAAACACTCTGGCACACAATGTATCTGTCAGTGCCAGAACAATACATTCCCTCAACTGGACTGCAAGGGCAAAATTATAAATAGGACTGCACTGACAGAGGGAAAAGTGATGGAAACGCAGCATCTACTGGCCGTTATTTACATTCAAATGACACTTGAAAATATAGGAGATAAAGAGGTTTTTGCGAAATGGAGGTCTGATCATTGCGGGCGATGTAAGTCCAGGTTTCAGGATACATTTCAAGATGAATATTGATGTGCTTCCACATGCAGGGAACCTGAGGATGTGGAGAGAGGCAGGCTGGGTATACGATATCGGGGTAAGAAGCAAACTGTTCTGCCCAGAAGTGCTGCAGTCCACACTCCCCCCCCACACACACACTATAAAACAAACACCTCGGCCATGGCCGGGCTTTGGCCACTCGGTCTCCTGTCTAATTCTACAGAGGGCCGTGCTGCGGGGTGGATCCCTCCCAACATAAACACCACGGCACAATCGCAAGGACCTTGGAACCCCGATCGCTTTGGCTGACAAAAGGAGCGAGAGAGAGAAAAAAACAGAAAGAGGGAGCAGGAGCAGTG
This sequence comes from Holocentrus rufus, assembly GCA_900302615.1. Lineage (NCBI taxonomy): Eukaryota > Metazoa > Chordata > Actinopteri > Holocentriformes > Holocentridae > Holocentrus > Holocentrus rufus. The sequence goes on along the minus strand of OMLF01049278.1, from coordinate 10,173 downwards.
CAAACAGAAATGTGTGTGTGTGTGTGTGTGTGTGTGAACTCTGTTGGCTGCCCAGCTCTGACTAAACACATACATATGCATTCATGTGCACATGCAGGTACACACACACACACACATACACACACCTCAGAAAAGAGCTCCATCTGGGCCAGTAAAAGTGTCAGTACAGCGTAGATCTTCCTTCCATGAATGGCTAATTAAAGAGGAGACAGTGGTGTTTAGTGGTAATGGGGGGTGGTGGTAACGTCCCTCTCCTCTCTCACAGAGCCGTGATAGGAATGCACACAAAATACACTGCAGGAATTATTCTGCCGCTCTCAAAGGCGTGGGAGGACATGGTAGCAATTTACAGTTAGTCTGGGAGAGCAGAACGGGCAAAACAGCAGACCTCATTAACAATAGAACTGGAATAGGACGTAACTGAATATGAAAGAGCGCTGCTCGATTTAAGGGTCCACATTACTCCTGCAGCCTGCCCGGCTCAATCAATACTCCCCTCCAGCTCTCATTTAACAGTCGAAACCAAAGAACTGACATCTGAACCTGGAATGTCATCAAGATAAAGGTAGGAGCTGCTCTGCTGACTATGAATTGAAGACTCAATTTGTCAACTCGAAGTGTTTGACTTTTTAAACCCAAATATACTTTATCCTACAGGACTGTGAAGCGACAACAAAAACCCCAAACTGACATAATTCAATTCCACTGAATGCTCTCCTTGACCCTGTTTTCCATGTTTTCAATTAATTTACATTTCACTGTCAGTGGGGATGTGTATCAGGGAATAGGAACAATAAAACCCTGCACTCCCAATTCTCTCCATAAGATGTTCAATAATTCACAAAAAATAGTTTTAACCTGTAAATCAACGGGTTTCCCCTTTAATACAAATGTTAAAGATCATGTTCATCTGTTATTTGGCTCATTTACAAATATTATACTATATGAAGGAATAAACAGCTGGCCGATGATGCATACTTTTGAAATCAATACAAAAATGCACATGTACTCAGTATGTATACTTGTGGGTTTGTGTGCAGTCCAGATAATGCGTGGTTGATTACAGTATGTCTGCGTAGTTGTACAGTCACACTGGCCCTTCTGGAGCAGGAACACTAAATAAAACCCTCTTGAGTCTTGACTGTGGAACAATACTATTCCTATCGTGGAAGCTGTCTGTTGTGTATTTACAGGACATGAGAAAGAGCAGGCCCTGCAAACAGATGTGTACAACATATACTTACAATACCAAACATGCATTGACATGGACACCATAATGACACAGTGGGACATTCCTGCTATTGTGGAGAGCTGCCCTCTCGTTTCGATTTGCTCCTACGTTCTACCCTCTCACCATTAACTTCATACAATATTCATTTTTTTATTCATTAGTTTTGGTAAAGTGTCTGCTGCAAACACAGCAGTAATGATGTGTGTAACAATTTTCTTTCTTTTGGTGATCTTTTGATTCACTTTTACATTTTTTGTTTGGTCATTTTAATAATTTTAAGCTCTGCTTTGTTTTATTTGTCAAAATTTTAGTCAATTTATTGTTTGGTTAATTTGAGAAGAATCACTGCCAGAGATGAATTTTTATCGTCTTTCTTCTAAAATTTGTATTTGCTGCAATAACCACACTAAAACTTTCCAAACAGAATCTGCCCTGGAACATGTACTATATATATGACCAAACTTTTTCTTTTCTTTTTTTTTTTTTTTGGCTGAAGAGCAACCTTAGTGAATTAGGTCTGTGTTTCTCACTCAGTTTTATGCCGTCCACTGCAGAGCAACCAAGAATAAGAGACATTCTTTTTTTCTGAGCACTCTCTGTATCATCTTATTTAAGATATTGAACCGTGGGAGTTAATATTAAGCACTTATTCCAGCAGTTCAGCAGCAGCTATTGAATTACATGTGGTAATGGACATGTCTTTAACACGATTTGTCTGTAAAGATTGGATTTTAAGTGCCTTGAAGGGCCAATTATTTGTGTCTAAACAGCATCACCTTGTGGCTGAGAGTGGAACTGCACCCTGGAGCTGCAGAGAGCAACACTACACATTTCAAGAGGAAGAGAACCCAAAGATGAAAAAAAACTACACCCACAGGACAGAAAGAGATGTCAGAAAAACAAGATAAACAAAATTTAACATTTAAGTCTATGTTGTTGTGACTGCATTGATTTTCTGAGTGTTTAAATAATCGGACAACATCATGGCTTCAGGTCTTTTAATTGAGATGTATTGCATAGCTTCACAGTAGCATCAATAATCAGTGGACATGGTGTGTAAATCAGACCATGTGGCATGAATCACATCATGACTCAATCATCTTCAGTTGTAACAGTCAGGCAGAGCAAACAAAGAAATTCAAAGCCGCTACTAAAAGGAAAAGCTTAACATCCTCATTTAAGACACAAAAAGAAACATCTCCACCAGGAAACCATTCATGCCACCATTCGTGTGTGTGCATCCATTTCTAAGTTTCTGGGAGGTTTTAGGAAGCGGTGGTGGCTTAGCACATTCTTGTAAAAAAAAAAAAAAGTTAAAACCTGGGCAACAACCAGAATAGAAAGCCAACAACAGACTCATTTTCATTTTTGGTCAACATAAAAATGAACCAACATTTTAAATGACTGGATACAGTATAATTAAACTGAAGCATTGCATAGCTGAACATTTGTAGACATTAAAAATATAGAGAATACAAAATTAAGAATAAAACAAATAAAAAAAAGCACACAATGTTCACAAGAATTAAAACCGGCCTGAGAAAAAGTCATATATATATATTAATAAAAGAAAATTAACATAAAGCAGTAGTTTTAAATGAAATGCATCACAGAATTGAAAACTTAAGACTTTGGCTTGAGTAAACACTCCCAAAAAAATAAAGGTTCATTCAGTCCTCACCAACTGTGTGCACATGAGTGTCCTTGTATGTTGTAGCTTCGACATTTCAATCACTCCCTTGTTTTACTCAGACACTGAATTTGCTACAATACTTTTAACACACTCCAAAGCTATAGCCCATTTAACAAGAAAAAAAGGGAAATCCCATCAAACTTATATACTTAAATAATATTAAATAAAAACGCACTATACTATAACTATAGATATTTTCACTTTAAGGCACAACTCTGAATTCACCTCCGTTTTTCTAACAGTCTATTAAACAGTTCACATTTGACTATGTCATTCTAACTAGAGCCACTCCAATTTACTGCCAAATAAAGAATTATACAGATAGGAGTCGATTAAAACTCTGTTCATACCTTTGTATATTTAACTAAGCTGGCACATTACCAAACATTTATAATGCATCAGAGTTCAAGGATCTGAAACACTCAAAGGACTGAGAACAGAAAGGCCTGTAAAAGAAAGTAAAAGAGGCAAGAGTTTTTCAGTCATTATTAATTATAAATAAAGTAATAAATGAACCAAATATGACTATATGCCTGTTATTAGGGAGAGGCTGCATGGAGCTTGGATTAACCACTACAGCAGGGGAACTGCAAAATTTCTGCCCAAACTCTAGTAAGATTTTGTTGGAATTTAAAAAAAAGGAAAAATAAAATGTTTGTTTGTTTTGTTTTGCCAAGTATATACAAGTATATCTCATTTTCAGATCTACACTTTATTTTTTGAAGACTTAAAAAAATCTGTTCAGTGTAGATCTTCACATGGCTTCAGCACTTCATTTATCCAGAAGTTAACCTATATTGTTTGGTTTAAATGGGGGCAGTTCAAGTTGTCTCCCTGTCAACTCGTGTCACAGCTACAGCGATGTCTCCTTTGTTGGCGAAGGGTACATCCTTTTGTAAAAAAACAAATCCTGGAGGAGATGGAAAAAGACCAGAAGAATAAAAGAACATTAAGTAATTTCTCATCATTTCAGCTCAGCCTATCAAGCATCATTAGCAGAGTAAGCTCTAATGTGTAAAAAAGCCACAGACAGCTAGAGGTGTCAGAAGACCCACGAGCAAAAACTACTCACTAGCTGACAACAGCTTTAACAATAAATTATGTGCCACCATTCAAATGCCACAATTTGAATGATCTGGTTTGGAGAAAAAGGAAAACATAATCATTATAATTTCCTGCACAAATAAAACATTTTCACCCCTGCATCTACTAAGAATTTCAATACTAATCCATTTCCAGATAAACACCCTAAATCCTACAACAGCTACAACTACTACTACTACTACTACTAATGATAATAGTAATTACACGTATTATTATTATTATTATCATTATTGTTATTATTACAACAATGTAGCACTATTTAAAACATGGAGTTACAAGATAGAAGACATAAATATAAGCTATGGCAATAAAATAATAAAGCAGAAAAGTAGCTGAATAAAAAGTTTTAAAAAATCAGCTACAAGGAGTTTTTAACTGGTTATGAAACAGTCTCAATTTAATACTGCTGCCTCTATATGACCTACATAAGCAAACGAGGCCATCAGGGAGAAGACTGGCTATTTCTATACAGTTATACTAAATGCCTGCCACTGGGTCGCATTCCCCACATAATCAGATGAACGACTGGGGGGTGGTGCACTCAGAAGTCAGGCACTCTCAAAAATTTGACAAGCACTGTGTGTGTTTAAAGTGAAGACGCAGTCATGCCAGTAACACACCAACCAGTGGAAGTAGTCCGACATCTCCTTTGGCTTGAATGGAACAGCTGATCAGGTCTGACCCCTCCAAATCGAAATATTCTCAGATTACAGACATCAAGGTGGTTTGACGCCCGTCAAAAAGCTAGCAGTGCGTTTGAGGCTTTGGTGTGATGTTCTACACACTGAGCTGCAGTGCTGCTAGGTGTATATTTATGCTAATCTAATGAAAACCTGATGGTTGTCATGTTGCACAAGAAGCTTGCGGGTTTGTATTGAAGGTTGAGGGTTTGCATTTTGAATTCAAGATGAAAGTGCTCTTCTTTGTCATGCCAGCAACATGAGTATCTCCATTACTTCCCAATGAGACTAAGAGGCTGAGATGCTATTCACAGCATTACATGAGATGTGATGATTCCGTACTCACTCCACCAAAGCTGGTATTTTCCTTTCCCTGGCCCTCTGCTGAACTGCTGGCCCCAGGAGTCACTGGTGCGTTGTCTTCCTTCTCCGCTGATGCCTGGCTTCCCAACACCTTCCTCTGTTTCACAAATATTAAATAGTAATTATCTGACTTGTCATGTCAACAAGACCACCAGCATCAAAAGATCACAATTCCCAAATGAGAACAAAGTGGTTCTCGAGTCAACATACCTTGATAATTCCCCCGAAGGAGCGTGAGCGCCGGTGTTTCCTGTTGAACGGCGACGGAGAGTCAAGTGAAGGTGTCAGTAAAGGCGCCTTTTCGAACTGCAAAACACAAGCACATAACACGTTAACACGCTGTGCCGATGGCTGTTTATCCACAGGTTCCATCCCCTGGAGTAAAAGTGTTTCTCCAAGATGCTAAAAATGAGTGCGCTGACACACCTGCCGGATGAGTTTCTTCTTTTTGGCAGACTCAGGCATGTTGCTGACCTGCTGGTACAGCTCTCTGAGGGCAGCTTCAGTGTGGCTCCCAATAGAGCTGGTGTTAATGATCACATCTCCACCTCTCTGGACAGAGGGGGAACAGGCACTGTCTGCTGCTACATGCCCAGCCACCGGCCCATTCTTAGGCCCTCCACACAGTGTCAGGTCATCCTAGACAGGTCAGACATAATAAGTGACAGAGTAATATGTTTGTCTGAGACAGCGTGAAAGAGAGAGAGAGAGAGAGAGAGAGAGAGAGAGAAGCAGATTCACAGAGAGAAAGAGAATACATTGACTGACCTTTGACTGAAGGGTTTTGGATCCTGTGAAGTACAAGCGAGCATATTCTTTGATATATACAGGCGCCTTCAGTAGAGTAAAACAAAAGAAAAGTAAACAAAATTAATGCATTGTTGATGTTTCTTCTGAATGTACATCCTAACCTGACTAAATATTGCTTCTGAAGACCTAATACAGCACCATATATGAATATGATCTGCACTCAGAAATGAATTACCCCGCTCTCATTACATAATATGGTTCACTCCATTCATTCCAAGCCTCTCTGAGAAAGGTAGTAATTGCCTTTGTTCCTTATGGAAAGGCGCATCATCTGTGCGATACAGCAGAAGAAGCATCAATAGAATATTTTAAATGAAAATCCTTCATGTTAGTCTGTGTGATTTTTTTGACATTTCAATGGCATTAAAATACCATGTGGTATCATGAGTTGATGCTGGCCCTTTGGTGCCAATCATAGCAAGTCACCTGTTATGCCAGCCTATTTTTTTCTGTGTTTACAAAGCCCAGGCTGTCCTGTAGCTTCAACATCTCTGTAGTCAGTCAGTGCCCCACTGCACTCTGCTGAAACTAATATTATAGTTATTAAAGCAAAGAAGCCTTGCTCCTCTCCCAACATCCCTTCATAAAAGACGGAGGAAAAACTATGTATCAACACTTGCCTGGCTCTCACTGGAAAGAACCCAGAGAAACTAGTATCTTTTTGACTCTTCAAAATGTATGATAACATAATATAACCAAGCAGTGCTTCAGTAAATTATGCTATCATGCATTTGAAACTACTGTCATCATTTAAAGCAGAGAGTGGACAATTTCACTGAGAGGGGAGGGGACGAGTAGGAAAGGATAACAATTTCTTCCATAATTCTGTGTGTTGCTTTGCCCTGTTTGCATTACATGTATCCATGGGAACAAGACCAAATATGAGTACCACATGGTGATGATTCAAGTGTATGTACTGAGAATATCTGGTTAGAAACACTGCCATCAATATTCCAAGCTGCAGTCACCAGAACACAGAATGAACAACAGCCTATATTTTGGTAGTGTTATCCATCTGACTTAGACTTTGAATTTCTCCTTCGGTGGAACAATAAAGACTACTCTTACTCTTAGAAAGCAACATAAACAAGAAAAAATAAATAAGTAAGCCAAACAACAGCTGAAAATTAAAACAGAGTTTACAGACAATTTTTGTACATCAAATTGTCTGGTTTAATTCAAGGATTCAAACTGAAATGTCCTGTGGTAAGACTGATCAAAATTAGAAATTGAAGAGGAAGGAATCATGCCCAAATTATTCATTTACAAGTGAACACTGCCACTGCACCGACACAAAAACATAAATATTCATTAGAGGGTTTTTCAGAAGGTGGACGTGCACTTGGTGTACTTTTTGGTCAAAAAGTAGCTAACAGACAGAGTTCTTTCGGTGTTCTCTGTGCCACTCAGCCAAACTCTGCTGTAAATGACTCACCCTGAACAGCTTCTGTGAGTGCTTGATAAGGAAAGCAATTCCATTATTCAGTTTTTTGATGTTCCCATGCAGATCAGTGGCTGTCACCTGCAACACAAACATTACCGAGGCAAAGAATACCGAATCAAATTCAATGGAACTGATGCAGACATAGATTGCTTAAGTGCATTTATATGTAGAACAGTCATTTGGTAAAGGTCATGTATAAATTTACATTTGCAACCCAAGCAAATCTGCTGGTTATGTTAATAGGTTTATGAGTAGAAAAGGCTAAAAAGGCAAGAAGAAAAAAGTGCCTACATTTTTGGGCCAAATGATGTGAGGAGCAAACATCGTGGCCAGATTGATGGCAGACATTTTGTTGATGTGCTGGTTCCGGGCGGTGTGGTACAGCAGGTCCAGCAGCAGCTTCAGCAGGCTGCGGTTGGCTGGGGGCAGCAGCATGAAAAGCAGCTGGAAAGCCTCGATCTGATGTTCTTTGTCTGGCTGATCTGTCTTATTCCCCTTATCGTCAAACTGAGTCAGTTCTGGACAGAGTAGATAAGAGTTATGACGAAGCAACCAAGCAAGGGGTCAGTATTATGAATCTATTCTTAACTCTCTCACAATTTAATTTTATTGTGTTTGAATCACTCGGCCATGGCAAGTGTTTGTGTGTGTGGGAATACCGCCAATCTTCAGGTGGGCATGGTAATGTCTGTGTGTGAGCAGGGGCTCAGGCAGTTCTCCCAGGTAGGCTTTGAGCAGCGAGGCTGCATCATTGGGGTGGAAGTCGCCTGTCTCCAGATCTATGTCTGCGCCGGCATTCAACATTTCCCTTAGGGCTGCCTGTCTGAGGATGTGACCCGGCACACGGAACAACCCCTCCACATGGAGGTCTGCGGGATGGGAGAGGAGGATGGAGAGAGACAGCCCAAGAGGAAGAAAAAGAAAGGCGGTGTGGTAGGTGGGGAGACGTGAGGTTGAGAGGGATGGAGTGAGGGAGATGTAGTGAGACAAAGATGCAGAGGGAGAGACGGAGTGAATGAAACAGAAGGAGGGAGACAGCAGGAGCAAAGTGCTTTCAGATGAATTATTGACTCCAGTTTTTGCTCCCAGTGTCCACTTTCAGCACATGACATCATCCCCTTCTAGAAATAGACCATGAGCTCATGCTCATTCACTGTTCCCCAACTAAGTTAGAGAACAGCTCATAAGATTAAAGCTGCAACCTTTGCACAATATTAACACGTTTAATTTTCAATGACAGATAAGAATTAAAAGATGACAAAAGAATTTTACTGGACTAATCAAAAAAATATTAATAATGATGTTGCATGGCAACCTCCTAATGGCAGATGTTATATGTAAGTTTAACAAATGATAAAGCTATACTTACTCTTACTGAGGTACTCGATGAGCTGATATATCTGTGCTATTCCTTCTTCTGTTAGTGGTGCACCAAAAACAACTCCTTTGTCTGAAACGAATGGGTTGACACCTTGAGACTAAATTGTATTTGGTATGGTAGGAATGATGATAGTTTACCCACTCTGCAACAATAGCAATGACAAGCTATTCAAAGACCTTTTGCTAAGTAATAGAACATCACTTTTTTGTTAGCCTAACCTTTTCGTTTGAGGAAGTTGAAGGAGCGTAGAAAGCCAATGTGGGAGGGCAACCTGGGCTCAGCCTCTCCTGTAAGCTGGGCAAACTCATCCCCTGGGAGGTCTATGAGGCGAGTGATATTGCTTAACACCAGATCTGTGAATGCCTGGGGATGCTCATGTCTCAACCTCTCCACAAAGAAGTCTGGGTTGAAGATCACTGGCTGGCTGGTAGTTGTAGTCTCCTGGCTGATGATCACACTGCATACCGTGCCCCTGTCACATACACACAGAGTGAATGGGCCTGGGATGGTGGAGGTGAGACCTCTGGTTTTGCGCATGATTATTAGGAGAGACTCAATCTGGAACATAGATTAGTGTTTTGGTGGTTTTGTTGTTGTTGTTGTTGTTGTTGTTGTTGTTGTGCGATCTAAGGGGACATTTAAGTCAACGTAGCTTTTATCAGTGATGACTTTAACGTGAATGTAAAAGCCCTATATACGCTTCCTGAAGCAACTTTGACTTTGTGAAGTTTTATGAAGGTACAGAAAGGCTTAATCACAAAGTCGATGCGAAACAAACAAAACGGAATTGGACACAGATGTGCTATTTGAAGGAAATGGGAGAAAATAAACACACGCACGTAAGCTGATGTTTAACGTTAGCTAACTTAAAGTTGTTGCTAACGTTACATTAGCTGACGCTAGCCAGTCAGATGAATACTGGGTGGATAAGAGGATAACAAATCAGCAATACTATGCATCTCGGGGAACTGTACGTTATAATAAAATTTGTCAAACGATCCATTTAACAACATAACAAGTGGTAAGGTAATAGAAATAGCAACATTACTACCGTCTATCTCGTTTATTATTGTTTTGGAGACCGCTCTCAGCCGCCATCTTCGATTCGAATCTTCCGCTGTTTCTGTAGCACCGCCCCCCGGTGATGGGATTGGTTACGATAACATAACACTTCCATGATTGGCTAATTTTTCTTCTTCGTCGTCTCATCTTTTTAAGGCTGTTGGCATCAGCCAGGTTGGTGTGATCACGGTAATAGACGTATATGTGTCTATGGTTGGCATCCATCATTTTGTGCCACTACATTAGTTTGGTAGCCAACTAAAACTTCAGCTTCACTTGATATAGATACAGAGCCCATGGCTCTGTATCTATATCAATGTGTGTGTGTGTGTGTGTGTGTGTGTGTGTGTGTGTGTGTGTGTGTAAATATATATATATATATATATATATATATATATATATACT
>OMLF01049275.1:0-11626 GCA_900302615.1 Holocentrus rufus | reverse complement strand
TTTGCGTTGTCTGGCTAACTGGGGTCCTCCTCTTTATTATGTTAATCGCATGGCTCAATTTGGCTCCTGGATAGGAGTGTAGTCTAACCCAAACCCTAACTCTCAAACCTTAATCGTAATGCAAACCCTAACCCTAACCCTAACCCTATAACCACCAACTTCCCTTTTCTACACCCACCCCTGTCCCTAACCCTAACCTTAAGGTCTACCTCACCCAATCCCTAACCTTAACCACCAACATCCCTTTTTCCTACACCCACCCCTGTCTCTAACCCTAACCTTAACCACTAACCCTAACCCTAACCTAACCCTAACCTTAACCACTAACCCTAACCCTAACCCTAACACCAAAAGCCGCCCGTACTACCGAAATTGGAGATGGGGTGTGCGTGAGTTCTTGAGGCTGCGATTTCCTAACACCTAACTTTAACCTAACCCTAATTGCAACATTAATTCTAACTTTAACTAATAAGCCACAATTTGCATTTTTCCTTTGTGTGGACCACCCAAAATGTCCTCACAACGACAAATGTCCTCACAGAGCGGTACTTTGTCAAGAGTTGGTTGTCATGAGTATAGAAAGACATGTACACACACACACACACACACACACACACACACACAGACACACACAGCTCTTACCATCCAGTCCAGTAGGAATCACTGGAGCACCACCATAAGGGGACTGCCCAACTCCTCCACCTACGGAGAAAAGTCACATGGGCACATTGACTCATATTCCTGTTTTCTACCCTTTCACCTCCATGTGCTATCACGTTAGTTCTGCGTCTGACTCATAGATGACAGCCTGACTAAGTGTGTGACAGTAGAGCGAGGTTGCGTCAGCACTGCTCACCATATTTGCCACCAGTTGATTCCATTCCTGCACCAAGGGCTCCTGAAACAAGACATGAGGCGCTTCAGTTATCACCATCAAAAACAAATAGTTTTTACACAGTTCTTAAATTGGAACCACAGAGCCCTGCCCTCAGCTGTACAAGTGACTCGGCCAATGAAACTGAAGCTCTGCCTGTGCATTAGCCAGATATCTCAAAAACGTTGTGAAGGCTGCAGCTTTGCAGGTTGGGGAATTGCTCAGCGCTGCCACAGATTTGCTCTGTAGTCCCCTCTGGTTTGTTCATGTCATTTTTCCCCATCACTTTTCAGTTGTTTGCATTTCACACTTGTTCATTTTCAGTTCTGTTTTTCAGTCTCTTTCATTTCTCTGTATTTTCTTTATATTACACTCTTGTTTAGCCTTCTAAAACATTTTCATATCACAAATCACCAAATGGATATGCATTTGGCCAGAAATCTCCATCTGAGAAAATACAGGCTACAAACCATTTTTCAGGTTACAAACAGGTTTCCTGTTTTTAAAGCCGATTTCGCAAGTGTTTGTTTCAAGAGAGGGGTGGGGTGGTAATGGCAAAGAAAGAGAAACCTATGATACATAGACCCTTCTCTCTGAGCATCAAATTCCAGCAAAATTAAACTATTTGCTGAGTTTATTTTTCAGAGGAACCTCCCAGTGGTTCCTGCGCCCGCTCAGGCCCATGTATGTATTTACCCAGGCCAGAGTCAGTTCCCAGGCCCAAGGCCCCAGCAAACCCGCCTGACTTCCCATCAGACCCCAGCCCTGCCGGGACCACCGGCTGGCCCCCATAAGCCAGAGCAGCACCAGGACCAGAGCCAGCGCCCCCTACAGACACATACAGGCATGAAGGACGGTGAAGGGTTATATGGTGCTGCAGTGAGAAGGAGTGAGGAAGAGGTTACACAACAACACAGATGAGTTAGAGCAGGCAGATGGAAGAAGCTTTACCAGAATGACAATGTGACATGTAATGGGTGTGAGTGGGTGGATAATCCCATAATTTTATAGGTTGTAATGAAATAAAATCATAGTGAAGGAAGATTAATGGCAGTCATTAGATAAAAAAAATACACAGTTACTCATTAACTGAAATAAAGACACAATGGTTTGGTCTTAAACTTTACTAGAATTAAGATCGCAGACCAAAAAATCTATCAATCTATCTATCGTTCTGTCAGTCTGTCTGTCTGTATTGATACATACTGTATAAATATATATGAAACTAGACTTAACATATTTAAAGTATGCTGTTGAAGTTATAGTGTTGTTGGCTCAGAAAATATACAACTGTGGTGACATCTGAGTGGGAAATAACTGTGGCCTTGTTGTGTATGAGTTGTCATCAGAAGCAGCTGGGATTAGCTGTGTGTTAAATGGTAAAGCATGAATATTTCATCACCCTGCACGCATAAAAACCATAAAGGTAAGTATTTCTCCTTCCATGCATGCATCCTTTCACACATTGTGTATTTGGTTTATTAGCTAAAGCAACATACTGTGTAGCTGCCACCCCTAATGCTGCTCCACGCTTGACTTTCTTACCTAATGCCCCTTGGCCCTGTCCAGGATAGCCGCCTGCGCCAAGGCCTGCAAATATCAGATAAACATAAACTTAAGGGTCAGACAGGATTGATCCAGAGTCGATCCACAGGATACACTTCGTGTGGGAAGCAGGAATAGGTGAAGAATATCAAAAATCCACCAGATTAGATTAGTAGGCCTCTATAAATAAGAGAAATAACTACACCCAGTGGATAAACTACCACACTGGACACGGGACATGTTCGGCAGTGGAAATGTATTTTCCTGACAGTCTCTATTTGAAGAGTTCCTTTGCAGAAAAAGATTAATGCTACTCCTGAGGGGAAAAAAGTGAACTGACTGTTGTATGTAATGCTTCACAGTTATGAATCCAAAATTTAGTTGCAAAATCCCGCATTGCTAACATGCATTATGGATACAGTTTAAATCTCTGTTTTTGCACACAAACTCTTCAATTTCTTTAGCTGACAAATGTCAAAGCTTAAGCTAATACACATTTGTGTTATGAAATGTTATGGCTTCCAATGGGTTATATCTCCCCAGAATCATTACCTTTGCTCTTCCCTGCTTTGCTCCCCGAACCATCAGCTAACTCTGCAGGGTAACAAAGCCCTGAGATGTATGTGAGTCAGTGAGTTTGTTAGTAGATTGAGCTTCCCTTAGATTTTTTTTTTCTCACCAGCTCCATAACCGTTGCTACCAGTGCCGTAATCAGTCCCATAACCTATGGAGAGGAGGGGTACATGTTCAAATATTTCAAGCACCATGATCATATTTACATTTCTAAATGAACATCAGAAGTCAACACTGCACAAGGCTTCTCCATTCTAGCAGATCGGAACTGTATTTGAGATTTCTGTTTGTACCCAGTAAATAGAGAGTGGGAAATATTTAAAACAGAGAGGACAGATCCATGCATGCAGGCATGATACCGTCATCCAAATACCTGTAGACAATGCCTTTGAATCAGCAGCTCCATCTCCACCTACAGTCAGAACAGAGGACAGGAAGTCACTCCCTGCTAGTGAAGACACAAAGGATCAGCCTGTCTTAATTGAAGACATTCCCCCTGAGTGACAGCTTTGATGCAGATTGCCTCTGACACCAAACAGTATTGAATATGAGGACTGCTAATCCCTATTCATTCCAAGGATATCTACACCGCCTCATGTTTCAAGGTTAAGGTTTTAAAATCTGTCCTTCCGTCTCTTGTTTGGTGACCACCTTGTTTCTATTTAAAAGCTTCTCTACTTCTGTATATCTGTACACAGTTTGATCATCTGCTTTGTTAGGTATCATATAGCCCCCAATTTTTTTTAAATTTCTCAGTGGAAATTTGGCTGAGTGGCCACTCACCCAAGCCATTGCTTGCCCCAGCACCAGCATATCCTGTTGCTCCATCACCATAGCCTGTGACAAGACCAGATCAAAACATGGGTCACAGACCCTCTCATATATATGTAATACTACTTTTTCACTCATTTACAAAGAGATACATCTGACCAGAAAGGAATATGAAACACAGCAGGCTTAAAAATACAGCAAGATTGATTTCCATACACTTGTTTCCATACAGACAACGGAAGAGAGGGAAATTTAAAGAAGAAAAGGGGACGGATGATTTAAATGTTTGTGAGTACAATCCATTTTTGTCGTATTCATCTTTTGAAGAGCATTACCAATTATTCACCAGTTAAAGGACAGGAGGCTATTAAAGCAGCCCTTCCAGTGACCTCAAAAACAACTTGGCCTTTTTTTAAAAGTAAGCCTGACAAGCAAATCATTGGTTTACAAGTCAAAGTAGGGGTAACAACTGACTCCTGCCCACTGACACAGGAGCAGCTGTGAGTCCTTGCTGTGTACTTCTGCACTTTAATCTGGAACTGTATCTGGTGGAGACAGATCTGTGTATCTTTTGGGGTCCTGAAGTCACTGGAAGAGGCCTTTAAAAAGAAAGAGTAGGAGCAGAGGGTAAGGGGGGAAAGGCTGATAAAACGATATGGGTAGACTGGAGGACACAGAAAGAATATTTACAAGCCGCTCACCAGCTGTCTTTCCTGCAACACCTTGAGGATACCCACCCTGTCCAAGAGCAGCAGCTAAGATTTTTTTTTTAAGAGAGAGACAATTAAGGGAACAAGACACTGCACAAAAGGAAAAATCAATTTGAAACCCTCAATGAAAACAAAAGAAATGAAAACAGGAAGGAAAATGTGAATGTTCACCTCCGAGTTTGCCAGCTCCAGCACCCAGGTATCCTCCCTGTCCCAAACCTGTAGGCAGTGCAGGGCAGGGCTTTACCACAGGCTGCATAAATCTACATCAACAGCTCACTCAGCTAACATGCACTGTTAGTTTTTATGTGCTATCTATTACCTGCTCCGTAGCCCCCAGTGCCCAGGTTCGCTCCAAGGTAGTTTCCAGCTCCGCCAATATATCCTGTGAAAGAAGTTGCAGCGCGTAATTTTGACAGGTGCCTTATGATCTCAGCTCAACATGCCATGTGGTTTACAAGGCCTGAACCCTTATAGCCAATTGGAGCTTTTTGAGGCATAACAAAGCTCTGCAAAATGTAGTGTTCATGTAACGCTCATTCGATCCACAAAGCCTCTGGAAAAACACATGCTGCCCTCCTCAAAAAATGGAGGCTGTTTGGCAGAGCTGCTTCCAAACAGTGTTAATGTCAACTAGCACCCTTCGCCAGTGATGCCCCGCTGACTTGGGAGAATTGGTTTGTACATTTGGCCTGAAGGTGGCACTAGAGTAAAGGGAGCTCATCAAAGTTGACAGGGTTCATCCTCTGGGGAGCATGACTGTGCTTTCCTAATTTCATGGTAATCTGCCCAA
The DNA here is from genome assembly GCA_900302615.1 of Holocentrus rufus. NCBI lineage: Eukaryota > Metazoa > Chordata > Actinopteri > Holocentriformes > Holocentridae > Holocentrus > Holocentrus rufus. The sequence goes on along the minus strand of OMLF01049275.1, from coordinate 6,360 downwards.
TAGATTGTGAAAAATCAAGTTTGACATTTCAGCCTAAGGGTGGTGCTAGAAAAAAGAGGATCGTATGCTTAGATGTATGTTGTGTACAAGTCAAATGTTTGGCTTGAGGGTGGTGCTAGAAGAAAGGTCATAAAGTCACCATAATCAAAAGGAATCTTCCTCTGGGGAGCATGAATGCAAGCACCAAATCCAATTATTACATTTTGTGATATCTTGTGTACAAAGTTTACATTTTGAGGATAGGTCATGAGGTCACCAAAACTGACAGGGTTCATCCTCTGAACTTCTATCGTGGTAATCCAATAGATTTCAAGACATGTTGCCTTGCAGCTAAGTGTTGAACAGACGGACGGACCGACACAGTTGTCCTTAGCCCCCGCCTGCCACTGGGACAAAAAACATGGCTGCTAAGATTCTGTTTAGTGAAGCATAATCTGTTGATAATAATACACTGGAACCTGTAAATGCAACCAAAATCAGAGATACAGCATGTCTTCCATTAAAGTAACTGAGAGGGTTTTGAACTCAAGTAGGAACCCAAAGTTTTGTTTTTACGTGGCCTGTCAAGACAAAACTATGAAAGCACACTCATTATTTCCAAATAGAAAAAGAGAGAGAAGACAACCTGATGTTAAGCTGATATCATGATTGGCCTGTCAAAATAAGACGGAGCGAAATGAGTCAACACAAGCTCAGCAAAACCACCTGTAAACTCTAAAATTAGCACACAACACGAACAACTGTTACTGAGAAAAACACGAGTACTCATCATGTGTTAATGCTGCTGGATCAGAGCCTGAGAAAGGACAACAGAAACAACACCAGCATTAACAGGAAGCCAAATGTCAGAATCTGGTTTAAATAAAGCACTCAAATATAGTCATAGGTATGTTCTTAGGATCTGAAACTACATCACTGAAGCAACAAGACACAAGATATTTCCTGGTTCGTGCAGCCTCCATGCACGCAAAAATATTTGCTGCGGACAAAGTGTGACACATGTAGATAAAAGAGGAACAGAGACACACAATGGATATTTACGTCGATTTAGTGCCCTTTCCTTTGGCCAAAAGCCAGAACACCAGGCCTCCATATGGGAAACAATTAAACAGTATGTGATGACCTGAAACAAGATGAGTCAAACTGGCAGAGAGACACATTGAGACAGAGAGGTGAGCTTGGTGGTTCTGGTTTTTACTGCTCATAGCAGACCTGGTTACATCGGCATCAAGACCACTTCCTGGTAACCACGACAGTTTCCTCATCAGTACAAAGAAACACAAACAAATGGCATCACATGTACTTTGACCTCCTGAAACTATAAGCACTCATCAACTGTTGGCTGCACTCAGAAAATTCACAGTCATACCCTTCCCAAATAACACATGATCAGCTCTTTCTGATCGCACAAGTCCTGTTACAACATACAATTTCAACAGTGACAGCAAAACTGCCTTAAAAAAAGAGTATAATAGAAAGGTTACCATCTTTCTATTCTACTACAAGCGAAGAGGTGTATCAATGTTTCTCACTCCTGAGGGTCCTTCAGTACCTGGTTCAAGGCCTGGTAGCTGTTAACTCTTACTTCTTTGAGTGAGTTAATATAGCCAGATCAATCAATTGGAGGTAACACAAACATATAAAATGTTTTTACAATTCTATCATCAACCTCTGGCATAGAAACATTATGAAACTGCTTAGAATATAAACTGATGCTCCCTCAAGCTGAATCAGATATACATTTATTGATACTTTTAGCGGCAGTGAGGTTTCCAACTCTTGAACCACGTCTTGAAGACCAACAACACTGTTTGGTAAAATATAACAACAACCAGCCAACACAACACCAGCCCTAGCCAGCTTTCCTGATCATTCCCATGCAAGAATATAAATGCAGATTCAAAGTAATAAAATATAGTATGTGATCAAAGAGCAACGTTTTATTAGTTTCTGGTGTACAGCAGAAGTCAAAGGTCCCAGTTACTTTTACTGCTCTTAAAGATATTTGCTATGAACTAGCACACTAGACATAATGGTACAACACTGCTGAAGGATCCCACTGCACCTGAACCACCAACGAATGACCACAATATGAAAATGTTCCTGTTCCTCAATATAATTTAGTATTACTACAGAATACAGTTACACAGGCAGAAATAGGAAGATATGGAGACGGGCTGAGGGACTGGCAGGTGCTTACCATTGGTTTTAGCAGCTGAGGGCCCTGCTGCACCTGGACCACAACATGGAAGCTGAGTTTATTTAATACCAATCAATAATCTAATTTATCTCTGGACACTATGATTAGTCAGTGTTTTTTTCAACATGCTCAATCCCGTTATGTTACAGGCATGCCACAATGCTTTGATCACACGTATCGCTTTTCACTTTGCAACCATTTCATATGCGCTTCTACAGACACACAGAGACATGCGGGTAGCAATTCATCGTCGACTCCACCTGAATTAGGAGCTCCATTCCCTGGACCAAATCCTAGAGACCAGAACACTGATTACTGCACTCATTAAGGATCTGTCAGAGGCTTCATCCTCACAGTGATTAAGCCCGGATGACTAATGTGATTCTCCATTCATGCAAAGGTGAAACTACACAAGGACACCGTTCAGCATGCCAAGCAGTACACATCCAGACAGAGGTTTTACCATTTCTAGCACCACTGATCACTCCAGCTGCTGGACCATAACCTAGAGACCACAACAGCTACAATAAAATGACCACAAACACTGCTTATCAAAAGTGTTGAATAACAAAGACAATAAAAATGTTTAAAATCACAGACACCATTAATAGAGGTTTTCCATTGATTTTAGCAGCTGAGAGCTGTGTTAAAACTGGACCATGACATGGCAACCAAATACAATATCAAAAATCCAATTCAAGTGTAAAGATTATTGACTAGTAAATCATTTTTCATAACACGTCAAATGTTTTTATCAAATGTCTAATTTTGATTAAGTACTGTTTAGTTGCCCTATAACATACAAACTGACTTACACTTTGGAAATGACAAACAATTTCTTTTGCTCGAGCACAGACACACAAACACACAGACACATGCAGGATTACCATTGGCTCCCCCTCCATTAGGGGCTCCATTCCTTGGACCAAATCCTGGAAACCAGAACGCTGATTACTGGGCTCATTAAGGATCTATCAGAGGCTTCATTCTCACAGTGATTAAATCTGGATGGCTATTGTGAAACTCCATCCACACAAAGGTTATGCTACACAAGGACACCACTCAGCATGCCAAGCAGGACACATGAAAGCAGAGGTTTTTACCATTTCTAGCATCACTGGTCACTCCAGCTCCGTTAACAAATCCTGGAGATCACAACAATGATTAGTCAGCGGCTCTGCTGAAATAGTGCTAATTACATCTGAATGAGAAATATGGGAATATTATAGCTATCAGAAATCCACTGTTCATCTGTCGTACAACACAGTTTGCTGTGTGAACTAAAACAGTGCAAACAGACAGATGTTGCTCTTAGCAGCTTATGCTCCTGGACCACATCCTAGAACTCACTGTGATGCCTGTTATTCAAAACTTTTAGCTTTTATACCACCTTTCTGCAATACATTTTAAACGTCTGACAGATCCAGAGATTGAGATGTTGGGAAATAGAGGTTTACCATTGGTTTTAGCACCCTGTCCATTGGGAACACCGCCAGCTCCTGGACCAAATCCTGCAGACCACAACAGTGATTTCTCATAAATAAAGCATGAAAATAAGGTACACTTAAAGTGAGAAAATAGAATCACAAAATAAATACACAGTAGTAAAAGTACTGTTATGACTTTTAGTCTTTCTTGAACCCACACTGAAACAAATGCACAAACATATAAACTCAACACTGCTGCTGGGACACAAAGAAGGTGAACGTGACATTTTACAGTTGCATTTACCGACCTCATCAAGCTCCATCACTACTTCCTAAATGTTACCAACACACAAGCAGATTAATTACATTAATCAGATACTCTATGTCATTCATAAGGACTGCATAGACAGATAGACAGATAGAGAGAGAGAGAGAAAGAGAGAGAGAGAGAGAGAGAGAGAGAGATTCAGGTAATGTCATGATTTTTGAGAAAAATATTAGAAGCTGTATAAAAAGACAGAGTAAAAGACATTCCTCAGAGGGCTTAAGTGAAAACAAGGATTAGTTTGTACTGCATACAAAGAGAGGTTACGTTGCTAAGACACTGGCCAACTTGTGTCAAAATAAGACTGAATAGATCAAAGAAAATACCCAAAGAGAGGATGTATACACAGGAGACAAACAAAAACTCTATAACTCCAAACATCCCAGTTTTTAAACAGACGATGAGATGAGTGGTAGAGAGATGAAACAGACATTCAGAAAGAGCAAAAAGGTCAAATCTTTAGCTTTACCCTGATTTGCTGCCTGGATATTCTTCCCATTCAGCATTGAAGAACCAAGACTTTTTGACCCTGTGGCATCAGGTTCAACACAGGGAGGGGTTTTTGCTTCCCGTCCATAAGGAACATAGCTTTTAGAAGCCTGTCGTCCTGCTGAGACAGTGTCTATGCTCTTGCTTCTTTTTCCATCTTGTATCTCTGGGGTATAGCTTTCGACGCCCTGCGCATTAAGAGCTGCAGAACCAAAACTATGGCTTTCTTTATCAGCCACAAGGTCTTTGACTCCCTGCACATCTGATACAGCAGATACGTAGTTTTTGGTTCTCTGACTGTGTGGAAGAGAGAATCCATAGTTTTTGGCACCTTGACGTTGTGAGAGAGGCAGTTGATAGCTTTTGTCTCCCTGTGCTTGTGGAGATGCAGGACTTAGACTTTTGGTTTCCTTGCCCACAGGTCGCTGAGGCCCTAAACTCTGAGCCCTTTGTGGCTCTAAAAACCCAAGGTGCTGCACTTCATGTGGCACATCACTGGCATGTCCATAGTTTTGGGCTCCTTGATGTTGTTGAATAGATGATCCGTAGCCTCTGGCACCTTGTACTTGAAGAGCAGCAGAACTCAGATGTTTTCTGTTGTCTTGACCCATGTGCATCTGTGGTGTTGGACTTCCAGCTTCCTGTATGACACCATAACTTTGGGTTCTGTTGCTTTGCGAGACAGCAGGCCAATACCTTTCTCTTCCCTGTGCTTGTGAAACAGCCAGACCAAGACTCTTTCTTTGTTTATCAACAGGTATCACAGGCCCAAGACTTGCGGCCGGCTGTGACTTAACTATTGGATCAAGACTTTTGACCCCTTCTCCAAGTGAGGGTACAGCGGATCGAAAAGTTTTTTGTGCCTGTAGCTGAGGAGCAGCTGGACCAAGGTTTTTGCTTCTCTCCACATCAGGAACTGCAGGTCTGGGAGTTTTGACTCCTTTTCCAACAGGGGTACCAAGCGCTCTGCTTTTCCCTCCCATTAGATCCTGAACACCTTGGCCCAGATTAGCCCTTGCAGATCCACCTAAATCTGGTGCAGACACACCTAACAGAAAAATGTCATCATGCATTCATGACCTCTGGCCCAAAAATATCACTGCATCTTAGTGGATCCACAACACACTAAAGTGGCCAGTGGACAAATTATTTACTCCTCTGTATCTATGTTTAATCAAAGAAAAAGTCATGGATATGGATGTGTGTCCCAGAGCATTGGATGAAATATAACACATCATCCAACAGACAACAAACAACAGCGACAGCCAAGTATTTCGACGCTCAACACTGATGAGACAACATCCATATATGGCCTGATTTTAGCCCATTTCAAAGGGCAGAATCATCACCAACACAGACAACAAAGAGACAACACACAATTAAAGCCACTATAATGAGAAGAGACTCTACAGAAGTGCCCAGATAAAAATACATTTTGTAAGAGCACTGACATCAAAATCCACTTACAAAAACACACCAAAACAAAACAATGCCATCACAAATTCTTGAAATGGCATAGATTAATAAACTATATCAACAGTACAGACGGACAGGACGAAGACAACACCCAAGTCGGTCGGCATCAGTGTGTCACAAAGCCAACTGATGGACAACGACAGAGACACAGACTTCACAGAGGGACAGGAGCTCCTCAGTGACACAACAGTTATACATATTTACAGTTATCTACAATGTAATGGCCATAATATCTACTTGCAATTATGAATAAAACAGATGGATGTCATCAAGTGCTGTGGAAATATGGAAAAATGTACATTAAAGATGGTTTACCCGCTTTGAACGGTTTAGCGCCCTGTCCATTGGGTCTTCCAGCTCCACCAGCGTATCCTGGAGACCGCAATGGTTATTCAAACTGTTTGCTAAAACTAACAAAGAGACACTAGACACTCCATCTTAAC
>OMLF01049273.1:0-10052 GCA_900302615.1 Holocentrus rufus | reverse complement strand
TGCTATGATTTGTGAGACCCTTCTAATGTATTTATGACAGCTAATCAGGCTTAGTGAAGCTGGGTCAGTGGACAGGTGTGAGAGTGTGTGTGTGTGTATGTGTGTGTGTGTGTGTGTGTGTGTGTATGTGTGTGTGTGTGTGTGTGTGTGTGTGCATACATGCATGCATGTGTGTGTGTGTGCGTGCCTGTGTGTGTGTGTTTGTGAGCTGGCTTCTCCCCTAACCCCTGGGCTATAATGTAAATGTAAAAAAATAAAAATAAAAAAATAAAAAAAATACAATTTGGGTTGTGATATTAAAAACAACAGACTCATTTCTATTCATGAGAGTGAAGAACCGTTCTTTCAATGGTGATACCCCTTAAAAATGATATAGTGCATTTTTTTTCTGTTCATTTTATTTTTTTATCGTTTCCTTTTTTCAATAAAGATGAGTCTTCAGTGTCACATGTCTCCGCCCTCATTAATTTTTCTGTCAGCAGCAGAAAGGCTTAAAATAATCAATTGAGTATTGCTGTGAGTGTGTGTGTGTGTGTCTGTGTGTGCGGTGTGCGTGTGAGAGAGAGAGATTGTACAAAATCAATCTGTCTTCATTTATTGAACAAAGGCTTTTGATATAACACATGCTTTGAAGCCCAATTTCAAGTCCAAGTTACTCTCACACACAAATACATGTACACACACACACACACAAACACAAGCACAAACTCCACCCATCTACCTCCACACTCAGAATATTTAATCAAAAATAGAGAATACTGAGAATATTTAATCAAGTAACATTTATGACCTTCTACATTCCCTTTGCTCTCACCATCAGACTTGGAAACACAACAGATGGTATTTCAAGAACTGAAATGTCCTACCATTATCGGTCCCCACTGCTTAGAAATGTTAGAAAGAACCCTGCGCCTCATTTTAGAAAACACAATCAAATTTGAACAAATACATGCAAATTCAGGTTGGATAAAAATAATCATCACTTAATTCAGGAACATCTGTCTGCAAAATTAGTTTGGAGAAATAATTGAAATGGCACTGATGTGTTACTGATGGTGCCGATTCCACCAACCTGCCAAAGCCTGACGGTGAGAGCCAGCTCACTTCCGTCCTCCTTGCTGTGCCATAATTTCAAGTTTAGTACTCATAGACAATTAGTGCGGCAGTGCTAAAATTACTCGAATATGGTCCCTCATTTAGTTATTAGTTGGAAGTTGGTGGGGGGGAAAAGGATTTTTTTTTACTTACAAAAATAAAGAGAGTTATAATCTAAATGAAACAAAATTAAAATGACTTTCTTTTGCTGAAAAGCTTACAAAAAAAACTTTTGCAATATTTATTAACTGGGTAAATCTGAATGAATGGGCCTTAATGCTTTTTCCATGGAAATTGAGACTCAAACAAAACATCTCTTCAAGATTTCCAGCGGTAACCTTAACACTGCATACCTAATTGTATTTGATAGTCCGAATAATTAAAAAAAAAAAAGAAAGAATTGTATATTGTTATCAGTGCCTCCAGCTCTTTATGTCTTTGCAGTATTCATTTAGATGGGTTAAGTTGTCGATACTGCTGTTTTTATGGTCATGTACCCAGGGCGTCATCTCCATAACAAAATAAATATCATCATCGCAAATGATGTGAGCAAGTGGAAGCATGTGTAATGACAACAGTGCAGCACTTTGCTTTACAGTGGCCTTATTCCAATGCATTAACTCGTGTTTTAAACTAGGGGAAAATTGGAAAAGGAGACAATAATGCTGTTCAAGTATGAAATGAAAATGAAATTCTGCTTAATATACAGTTTTACAGGGCTGCTGTACCACAGGATTAAAACAACACAGTGTCAGTATGAACAATTTTAAATTCAATTGGCCACTTACGTTGTGTTTTAGTGAGATTTTCATGATGTATTACACTGTGCTGGGAAGTCTTTTCCCTGGGTTAACATGCTGGAATAAGGCTAATGTAAAGGAATGTGTAACTGGCAACACTTTGGGACCTGAAATCAACCCACAGAGAAAGCCACACTCGAGAAAAAGACCAGAGAAGATGATGGACTGCCTCAAACAACAGAAAACGACCTAACAGTAAGGTATGATGTGAACCACTTCGGAGCAATGTCTGTGATAACAACCCACTTTTGGGGGCATTAAGTCGAATTCCATGGTCTGTGGTGTAAAACGGCCCAGAGATCTAAAAGGATTAAAGCAGAGCAGTTGCCAGCAAGGAGAAGAATTTTTGTATCTTTAAGGAGGGCAGTCCCTGTGCAGAGCAGTGCAGTGCTCTAAAACCTGACTGAAATTTCTCAAAGATGTGGTTATTAATAAAAAATATCAGCTGACAGGGAACTAGTTTCTCTAAAACTTTGGATAAAGTTGATGGAGTTTGCAGATAGATCTGTAATTGCTAAGAGCAACTCAAAAGTATCTTCTTTTTTTTATTATGAGGAGATGTTGAAATACAACATGTTCAAAATAAGATGAACCAGAAGCCAAGTTGAAATTAATGATTGATAACATATTTGGACCATCTGTTCCAATGATCTCATCTTGGAATTTAATTGGAATAACATCCAGAGGGAAGGATGAGGATTTTATTCTCTTAAGTTACAAGAGTGATAGATTCAGAACAGCTCAGCAGGCATTATCTGAAACAACAGAAAATATTGACTGATGTAACTCCTGATATCCTCATTATTTTGGTTTAAAAGATTAAAAACTCATTGTTTTCCAGGAAAGCAAGGGAGCTGGGACAACTGAATGACAGGCTAACAGAATCTTTTGCAATATGCAGAACTGTTGTGTTAATTCTTTAGAATAATTAAAATAATTAAAATCCTTAACTGATTGCCACCTTAGCCAATATGTTGCCTGGGTTGGTAAACCCACACCAACTGATGAAAGGTCTGACTGTCAAGTAGCACTACTGCATTTCACATTTACATAGGAAGCAATTATAGCCGTATATGATCTCTATGCATCTCTCGCCATGCCCCAAACCATGATGGAATAGATGTAAAGCCAGTCGACCAAGACAAGAAACAAGATTGTTTTACGTAAGTAAGCTGAAGCATTTGGAAAATACAGGAGCCACACTTCTGTCTTAAAAGACTCTGATGGGTTATGACTGGATTCTCCCTTGAGTTTGAGTCCTGCCTTAGTTACAGTGGACTGTATAAGACTGCATTAGAGAAAAAAGAAACGCCAAAGTGACATTTTGTTTTGCCAAATTTGAGAAAATATTGGTTTGAAAATTAAGTAAAATGAAGTATATGTATTTGTGGAGGTCAAAAAGCAATTAAATTTAGTCATTAACAGTACAGTCTATGAAAGCTGTGCAAAGTCGGAAATGTTCAAACACGAGCCACTGTTTATTTTTTTCATCTTTTAGTTTACACTAAGCTACACTTTCTGAACTCCATTCTTAGGCTTTTTCATGTTTCCACTGTTGTCTTCCTGCAATAACTCGCCTCCCGCAAGATTTCAGAGCGAGGCTCCTCCTTGAGTGAGACTTGTGTGACACACATCTATCTCTGAAGGGATGCTTTCCATAATGTTGTCAGATACATATAATATTAATCTGAGCTTATCAGTGGCAAAACAAGCACTTTTAGTGGGCATACTTTTACACGGACAGGTTGCCAAATAAATGGAAAAATAGGGCCCAGGTTTAAAAATACTGCACTTATCTTTTAAAAGCCTATCAAAACAAAGTATATATTGAAGTTTAAAGTTCTGTCAGGGAAGACACACAAATACTGATGTTTACTACAATATAAGACAAAACTTTTGGCACTTAAATAATTCATAGGGAATTAAACCCTGTGAATAAACGCAGTCCTGAAGTTCCCCTGGGGAGCTGGAGATTAGACCTCGACACTGGTGGTGGGGTAGTGGAGGTGTGAAGCGCACACTGAAATGACAGCAAGGAGACATTTCAGGTAGGCAGGTTTAAATACCACCCACCAAGCAAGATCACTGACAGAAAGCTCAGCCTGATAACCAGCAGTTTGGCAGGAACTGTGAGCCAGAGACAGAGTGAGAAAATGAAAGGGATTTTCTTCCTCCTTGAACTGGCCCCAAGAGCTTCATTCTGGTTTATGTTTAATTGTTGTTTTCTAGTGTTTCATATTGCATATTTACCCAGAGGAATTCCTACAGCAGTGCCGTCATGCATGCAGATTCGAAGTAATTCATTAAGTCTTGGAAATCCAGGTGAGAGACCTGCTTTTGACTAAACAAGGCAATGCTTTGAAAGCCTAGAGTAAGTCAAAGCCCTCAGATGATGCATGCTGTGATCATAATACAAAGGTCCACCATGGGCGGAAAAAGATCAACCACGTTCATCAAGCTGACTACTACACTGCTGATTCCTGATACACTGACATTTTTTCATCTTTTCATACATTCCTAATTCACAGGCCTTCAATTCACATTATGCTTTTATTCTGTTTGTACTTCTGTGTTCATTCATTTGAAGCAGGTCTATAGACCTTTTTCACAGCAGCCATTTTGACAGGAAATAGTAGAAAAACACAGGTGTTACTAATGACATTAATGAAGGTTCTGTTCCATTTAGAAATAGACCCTTAATTAATGTAACACCTGTGTCTTCCTAGTATTTCATGTCAAAATGGCTGCTGTGAAAAAGGTCTGTAGATGCAAAAATCTTTAAAAATAAACAGGAGCAGCTGCAGCTCAAAGGCAAGAGTGGCAAAGAAAGGCAGGCTTGTCCCCCAAACCAGCTGGAAAAATCACAGTGAGGAAATTGAAGGCGTAACACTCTTTCCTCACCCTCAAAGCTGCTGTCAAGATGGACTCCTACTGCAAACTGCACGGTGACCAACACAAGAACACTGCAGCTGTATTGTGCAGCTCCAAGATGGGAATGTGTGTAACTGCATGAGGCAGAGCATTGTGGAGCAAAGCATGTGGGCTTGGTAAAACCTTCCCTGGATATATATATATATAAAAAAAAAAAAGAAATTAAAAAAATAAGAGGAAGAAGGATCAGAGTTAAGACATGTCATTGGTACTATATTTAGTTGCAGCTATAAAAGCCAGACAGGATTTACCAGCAGAGGTAGAATTTTAGTTGTGAGAACAAGTGGATGCACTGGACTCAGGAATGTGGAGTGATACTCAATCTTGCAGTTACTGTAATTATTTCTAGACTTGATGTTGAAAAGGCTGCACACCAGAGCCATCCATGCCATTTTCAATTTGCCTAATAATGATGCTGAGATATCGATGGCCTCTTCCCAGGTGTAATTGTTTCTTAACTAATGTCTGTCTACAGGCCCCTGATGCCTAATGACATTCACAGCATAACTGTCGAGCTCATTAACATGCATTCAAATCGAAGTCGGTTTGTAAATAAGTAGATAAGGCTTAGGTGTGCTTATGGCCATAAAGACATGCCTTCAAGAAAATAAGGACGAGGACAAGAACGAGGTGGATCATGATACACAGATGATGCTGAGACAACCTGAAACAACCCCATATCATCGTCTCTTAATAGCACAGTTGTTTCAAAAAGCATCACAAGGGGACACATTCGAAGAGGCGAAATTAGCCACAAAGACCACAACCTCTGGTGGGGTAAAGTCATATATGTTATATTTATATTTTTAATAAGCAGTTGGGTCGTGGTCCTGTTGATTTCCACTGAGATGGACAGGTTTTCACGTTGTTCTCTCTGCCACCACGTTTGCACTGGCCTCCAAACTCACCCGTAGTTTTGGCTGCTTGGGGCACACTCGATCCCCGGAGTTCTGCATTACATCCTTTGCATTACATCAAAATATACCCAGGGCTCTCCTTGCAGCAAACAATCTAATTTAACAGATTTAGCTTATTCACTCGGGTAGGATTGGCTATAAAACATTAACTTTGTAATTAGGCTGCTAGTGTCTTGCAAATGTGCCATAAAAAAGAAGAGTTGGGCACCAGTGAAAATAACAAGTGTTTTCCGAATTGCTGTCTAGGTCTGAGGCAGTTGACTACAGGCTGTAAGGTCTCACAATGCATCTGCCTCACTTGTTTTGATGGAAATCAGTGCTGCCATCAGTCTATAGGCATTTATCGCACCTGTTTTCTTACTGTATAGCTTTGCTGAACACCAATCACAGTTCTGATTGGTCAGTGAACACAAAATCTTCCAAAATGATGTTTCACTCTGCCAGAAGTCCAGTCCAGTCTAATTTGCTGTTTTCTAATAATACTAAAAGTGCACTGTGCAAAATGGTCGATTAATCTGAGCACCCTTTAGACATAATCAACATGTGATCTATGAGTGAGTCGAAGGAGATCAGAAGAACCAAGGTGACTCAACCATCAAATTATGTGCCCATTCCACATTTTTGTCAGCTGAGTCTAAAGGGTCTTCGCTTCAATCAACCCTCAGCAATTTTGCACAGTGCATCTTTAACTAGTTGTGCAAAAAAAAAAAAAAAACTTTTTGGTTCCACAGGCTGACTCTTGGATGACTAAGGTTAAAAATATCTGAAGACTTCTCCAGTATTGCTTTGAGTTCAGATGGAGATCTGCAACAGGTGTGCCTCCTCCTCTAGCTGGCTGCTCCGCTACAGTCAGCAGTGTTTTGGCATAAAGCCTCCATCAGAGCATGGAAATTCATGATTCATGACGCTCTGATGAAGGCTTTCTGATGAAGCCAAAATAGAAATGCTAAACCAAGGCCAAATCTTGCTATTCTATGTATTACACGGCTTTCCATGGCTTTATTTCATGACTTTTGTTTTAATTCAGAGAGCAGTAAAGTTTTGATTGCTGGTTAGGGGCTGAAAAGTAATCTTACACAATGTTTATGTTGCCATGGTAACAGTTTTATCACAGTGAATCCATGGATGCCAGCTACAGACATTTTTATTGTTGCAGTCCTTGAGAACTACTTTCTTGGCAGAAGACTGTAAGTTAATTTAACTTGTAATAAAATCATTATGAATCAGTATTTTGTAGAAAGTGTTTATTGTCTTTGGTGAGTAGCTGTGGAATAAGTGGGAGAATGTACAAGGAGCCAAAATAAGAACCCTCAGGTTGTAAAAGGCTTACTTTTTTAAAAATCTGGATCTCTATTATAGAGTTTTGATCCTGTTTGGGGTTTTAGTTTAATCCTCGTAGGGAGAGCTGACTACAGGTTTGATGGAGGCTTATGTGTATCACTTCTGGTTGTCAGAAGTAACTCCAGTTCTTGGCTCCCTTAACATAAATGCCACTGATAGAGCAAAAACACCTCAATGGAAATCGTCTGCAAGGAAATGAAAGCAGTAATGAAAGTAACCGTAGCTGCATATATTTCTTATCTGTAACACAATTCTCCTCATTTTTCATTTCACCTGTTACAGCACACTTACGTTAAAAAGCATCATTTAGACCACAGTGTGCAGACTTCAGCATTAAAATCTGTGGATTCTCTATTAATTCTGGACAAAAGAAGCTCCATGGTGTTTGGATAAATTTTCACATGATTGAATGAATGAATGATTTGTTTTGTTATTTGAAGAACCCTGACCTGAACAGTTTTTTGAGTCCCATGGGTGGGGAACCCATCATTTTTTCCCTCATTGCAGCAGAATTCCTCCAGTTTTTACTGCATCCCTTCAAATGCAGAGCTTATTTTTACCTGTAATGTGATTATTGGTCATGATTATTACATGACCCAACCCTGAAACACACCTTGAACATCCTCCACCTCAAACTGGTCTTGTTGGTAGACAGAGCTGGAGGCAAAGCCAACCTCAATCCTGGCCTTGCATGCTAGCAAACAATATGCATTTGCTTGCTTCATTACACCCACCTTGGGTGTGACCGTGAACAAGACATTACTGTCAATAATGCAAGAAGTTTATCTATGTAGTCTAGTCTATTTAGTCTATTTCTGTCCTTTAATCCTCTCTGTGTTTGAAAATTAAGACATTTTAGTATGTCCCCCGCCTCCCAAAAAGCTATTTGAAGTTGCAAGTTGCAAAGAAGCAATTCATTTTAGTCATTAAATCAAATACGCATTATCTCATGGTGCCCAAACAGACATTAATCACTGGGCATAATCTCGACAGGTAATCTCCTCTCCCCTCTCGAACTTGCCTGTGAAAGAGATAAATAAATATATTTACAGCACCCGCTCAGGAGAGAGAAGGCACCCTTGCAAAATGATGTCATTAGTGCTGAACGATAGCTCCCACTACTGCTGTTTGCCGTTGAAAAAACAAGTCAGTGCATTCAATAGGCCGTAGCTCAAGATCAAAATCAATAATAATATTCTTGGGCGAGTGAGTCTAATGGTTGGAGAATCCCATCACCCACCAGACGCCTTTAGGCAGCCGGTGCTGTTGTGTGCCGCTCCTAAGAAAATCACTTAATCAACACTCCTGAGGGTTTTCTGACACACGCGTACGCACGCAGAGGAACACACAAACACACAGCAGAGATTTTGCTTGTCCAAAGAGGCGCTGGCCGTTTCGGTATCAGCCACGGAACAGGATTAGGGATGGATCCATATCAGCACAACATTTTCTGCTTTTCCAAGAACACTGAAGTAATCCCTAATTTGAGACGTGCTATCCCCTCTGAGTCACGACAAGAGCGTCTCTGTTGAATTTCCTCTCTTGTGAATCCCACACATGATGCCAGCTACTGAGGCGGCTATGAACAAGCGAATGAAGATGTTTGGACACATGACATAACGCATTCATATCTTTTTAAAGAGTATTTTTTTTTAAGTGGGCTTGTATGAGGTGCTTATCCATAGTGAGTGTCTTACCTGCAGTTGATGCCAGTTGGCACAGCCCCAGTTTGGAGAAGCTGCTGTGGAGGGGGACAACAAAACAAAACATACTTTAACCACCTAAACAAATCAATATCAGCGTAAGTGTACGCTATATTTAGAGTATTTTCACTGCTTTACATTGCCGTCAGACAGTGGTTTCCATCGGCATATTTTGTCAACTGTAACATAGTGCGCGGCACCGGTTCTGCAGTTCTGCACTGCAGATAAATACCTCATACAAGCCCACTAGCTAAAAGCTACACAGGGCGACCAAACTGCCTAGTTACCAAAAGGATACTGAATGGATAAGAGAGGCAGAAGATCTAATGTGGAGTCTGCCTTTTTCTGGATAGATTGCTCCATAATTGCTATGATATGCATGAGTTCGTATTTCCCTCCTAAATCTTGTCACTTCCTTTGGGTGGAGACGTGACCTGGCATTGAGAGCAGAGTCAAGCCAAACAAACAGTGATACTGAAAAGCTCCTAAAAAATCTGTTCTGGGAGCTGGTACAAGACAGAATGGCGGCATTCCCATGAGCCAGGAGTCATCTTCCCCTGGTTCCCGGGACCAGACCGCGCACAACACCTGCTGAAGGGCTCCATGTTCCTGCAGGGAGGTGACCGAACTGCACAAAGGCTGTTTAGGGGCTAAATAGGCGATGAGGCCTCTGGCCCACGCTCGATCTTGTGGACATACACACAAAAACGCACTCTAGAAACGTGAAATACAGTAGCAAAAATGATTGTTTTAGTGGTTCAAACTGCAGTGGCGATCCGGCTTGAACTATGTTGTCTAGTCTTGGTACATTAAAATGTTACTCAGTGCAGCTTTGAGTGGAATGAACTCGCATTGTTGAAAGCACACAGTGGTAGCACCAGCACAGCAGTTTCATGGTGAAATTAAAGACGGTCCCTTTACAAACAAGTGTGTCTTTCTCTTCTCCCTCTCTCTCTCTCTCTCTCTCTTTCATTGTGTCTCTTGTCTCACACACACACACACACACACACACACACACACAGATATAGCAGCAGTCTCTGTTAGAGGAGCTCCCCTCCATTTTAAACCCTGGAGACTCGTGACATGCCCCTAAATGATGGGGCGATCAGGAGGAGGGAAGCCTGCGGGGCTTTAGGATTGGAGCTGAGCCTCCCACCAATCTCCCTCCTCCTACTCCTCCTCCTCCTCCTCCTCCTCCCTCGTCTTCCCCTTCTCTTTTTCATTGTAACTCTCACTGTCATCCTCCTCCCCGCTTGCCTTTTGTC
>OMLF01049272.1:0-10127 GCA_900302615.1 Holocentrus rufus | reverse complement strand
GCCTCGTACTGATCCGAGACACCATCTGTTACGCGAGAGACAGAAATATCCGGCTAGTAGTCCTAAATTTAGGTTTTGAGAAAGCCTTTGATGGGGTCTTGAACCAGTACCTTTTCAAGGCACTGCCAAAAATGGGGTTCCCAGCTTGGGTGGGGTTGCTGTACCGGGATATTACCAGCAAATTTGTTGTCAACGGGCATCTGACAAAAGCAGTGAATAGAAACTGCAAATTGGCCGGACATGGTAGGGAAAGTTCGGCAGAGACTGAGATACTGGGGACTGAGAGGACTGACCATGGAAGGAAAGGTTTTAATCATCAAAGCAGTGATTTTACCTTTGCTTTTACTCATCAGTTCTGTTTTTATCCCACCTAGGAGAGCGCTTTTAGATCTGGATCGAGCCATCTTTTATTTTCTGTGTGGGACCAAATGGGAAAGACTGAGGAGAGATGTCATGAAGAGGAGAAAGGAGGAAAAGGAGTGCCAGACTAACCTGTCGGACGATGCCTTTACAAAATGAGATACACTATTCAAGTCACATCATTAAGTTTTAACTTTCTCCTGTTTCTGTTCAAAGCAAATACTTACTGAAATTGATGGATCACCAACTTAATTATCTCATTACTTCAATATAAATCTCAGCTTATATTGTAAACTCCTATATTTTATGTTACTTTCTACAATATCAGAGAAGTGCACCACTCCTGGAAGTACTGCAATACCAGGTCGATGCGTGGAGTGGACGGAGCAAGCCCCTATTCCATCTCCCTGCTCCAAAAATCAATTTAATATATGGTCCCCGGGTAGGGGACGTATCAGATATTAAACTGATAAGAACAGATACTACACTTGATCTTAGCCAAAAGGCCGAGAAGCGATACCACAAACTGTCGGAGGTAAACGCCTCCTTCTAGGCCAGATCACTGTAGGTCACGGTCTGGACCTCAGTGATGCATTTAAAGAGTAACTGATTGTTGTTTCAGTTAGGACACGCCTCTTTCACAGACTGAAAAAGGCATTTGAACCTGGGGAAAAGTGGGTGGGCAGTGGGCTATGGCTTGTTTGAATTTGCTGTGGGGCTGTAACTCTTGTTAGATTAATTGTAGATACAGTATATTTCTGCTGTTACTGAGTGAGTCAGAGTGGTGTGTAGTGGGGGACTGCGTTCGCGATCTCCGTTAATTTATCTGTGGAAAATGAAAGATATTATTGGAAGTCCAATTTCATACTCTGCTACACATATGTTGTAATGTAGGTGGTTATTGCTGTGTAACAGTGTGCAGTTTGATGTTATTCTCAATACTTAAGAAATATGATCAGACTTGTGTTGATTTCTAATCTCTGAAAGATGTTTCTCCTGCAGGCTGTTCTCACAAATTGGTTTTAGCATTTAACCTGCAGGCTGAACTAGATCAGCAGTTTGGTGCAGTAAGACACAACTGAAGTCACACTACATGAACTTGTTTATTTCATAAGGTGAACTTTGGTTTTTGTGCGTGATCATAATGTGATGGATACACTATCCTGGTAAATCAAGATCCTGCACTCACACAAAATCAGTTGGCCTTAGCCGGATTTTACTGGTAATAGTTGCAAATGCAAGTGTTTTGCATTACGTCACATCAGTGACTTTAGAGAGAAAGAGAATTTAGAGAATTCACTTTCAGATTCAGAATTCAGATTCAGAAAACTTCATTGATCCCCGCAGGGAAGTTTCTTTGTTGCAGTACTAGTAGCTCAAAATACAGTTAGAAAGAGGCATAACATTTTTTAATTGATTTTATGTTTAAACGTTACTTTGTACACAACAATAACTACATGTTTTGCATGTGTTATGTGTGCTGCAGGTGGCACTAGAGGGTTGGGTGCGTCTGTGGGAAAACCCCCATGGCATCCCATCTGCTGACATTCCCTGGCTCAAAGAGGACGCTGAAAGAGGGCTGTTCACCCCCGTTCAAAGCTACAGGGACAAGACTGGTCTTCTGAAAAGGCGCCTGGTGATGAAACCAGACCGCATGTGGTTTTACCCACCAGAACCTCCTGGCTATGTCAGGGGTGCTCCGCCAGCTCCACAGCTCTTTTATCGGAGCCGTGTGTTTGTGTGGCACCCTGTTGGAGTGTGGAGGTGCTCCCTGAAGTGTCCTCGAGGTGAGGAGTGTGTGGGCGGAGGGCGGAACGTGCACCTCTACAAGTCTGGCTACCATCAGCAGGTATAACTCACTTCACCTGTGTTAGAGTTATGTTGAGTATTATTTTTATTATGTATATGCAAGGGGAAAAAAAGACTACTGAAAGCCTTATGCTGCTGTCGGCCTTTATTTGATTTAATTTTCTTCTCCATGGGTTCTTGAGGTATGTCACATCTGTGACGTGTCCAGCTGGTACACCATGCTCACTGAGGTCCTGTGCTGTGGACCGTGCACAAAGGCAGCCAGGAGCGGAGAACGTGGCACAGTGGGCCGGTGGCTGGTGTGGGATCCTGCTATTTTATCACAACTTAGCGACACACATCGAACTGAGTTCCCTGCCGTCCTCACCGGCAAGTGAGTTTACTGAACAGGGTGTGTGCATTTAACAAGTGTGACAGTAGTCACTCAAATCAACCTCAGTGTATTGAATGTGACTGTACTTACAGGCGTGGTGTGGACAGGAATGTTGTGTGCCTTCTGAGGGACCGGACCAGAAGGAGTGCCGTGGTCAAGGCGTGGCAGCAGATAGAGGAGAATCATGCTGAGGGCTACCTTCATCGTACAGACCTTTACACCACGCTCCTTATGACTGTAGCAGAACGTGGAGGACACACGTTCCAGGCTCCACCTCCTCCAAGAGAGCCTCCCTCCGTGCCACGCCTTCCTGCTGCCAGAGGCCAACAATCTGCGCGATTACCGGAGCCAGATCATGCCACCTGCAGCACCACACCAGCCAGCGGTCCTGCCTCCACCAGACCGTGTCGTGCCGTCACCCAGCACACCAGGGACAAAGGGGTTACAGGGAGGGACAGATGTAATGACGCTGCTCTCCTGGCCTCAACTACCACTGCCACCTGTGCTGCCGCCACTGCCAGAGAGAAAAGCCCCTGCCACCTTTACCATCACCAGGCCTGCGCCTTCCCTCTGCACAGCAACTCCTGGGCCAGCCGCCCCCTCCTCACGGCCCATAATGCCCGCTGCTCAGAGGTCTGGACAACAGAGTGTACAGCAGCTACGAACACTTCACCTCTGTAGTCAACAAGTTGGAGGAATGACACATAAATATGCTGGAATACATGTGTAAGTATGGTAAGGCTGCAGTGTACATAGTGTAAATAGTCTTCATTTTTATGACATTTCATTCTTAATCATGTTCAGTTATAAAAAAAAAATCTCTAGGAGTTTTTAAGTGTTCCTAAATGTTTTTTAAGTGTTCTAAGTTTTGTTCTAAGTTCTTCTATTTGAAGTGTTCCCCATTTCATACACTTTATTCAATAAAGTGGTCAGTGCTACAGTAAGAGTCAGTTGTGGAATATCAATTAATAGATGCAACATTGGGGGTATATATTTATCAAAAAATAGGGACACAGATACAGAGCGCCAAATTACTTGCAATTAAGGACGTGTGCCCATAGTACAACTGTATCAGATAATTTTGCACATACGGCAACAGAAACATAGAAGTAGCTTTAATTAGTTTCAGAAATATTGAAGTACTTTTAATTAGCCTCTTAATAGTCATAAGGGCTTTCATAAAGAGAAGTGATAAATGTAATAGGAAAAGATAAAACATTCTTACACGAGTATTCTTTTTTATATTAATATTGATCAAATAAGATGTATTTCATTTATTCAAGGACTTAAAATAAATTACTCCGGTAACATGAATAAATGACAAACTATGTAGCATTTGTATATAAAAATATACCTGACAGTTTTTATAGCAGCCATCATCAATGGCTAACAGTGGTACTTAAACATTACAAATTAACTGTTATTTAAAAGTGTTTAGTACCACAGACACACACTGTGAGGCTGTAGGAATACAAGTTCTCATTTGGACACATCAGTTTGATAAATGTCACTCTGAAATGGTATTCTGGTGCGACGTCACTCATAAAGGCAGTTTGCTTTAAAATGTTTTGATGCTAATATTGACCAGGCTCCTCGACTGGGAAACCAGTTCTGGAGAATTTTTCAATGACAAATGAACCAGTGTAAATGGAAAGACATTAATATAGACAAAGAAATAAGTTTGTAATCCAGACATGATTTAAACACAACAGACACAATCACTTAACTTCAAATTTGATTTTTATTTTTCTTACAACAAAAGACTCTCCTGCTGCATATTCACAGACTTGTGGAGGTGCAGTACAGAATAGGCAGCAATAAAAAAAAGAAAAAGAAAAAGAAAAGAAAAAGCGCTTTAATAAAAGATCAAGAACAACTTATACAAAACCCTTTCACCATTTCTACCACCTGAGCATAAAAACAATTCTGTCAAATATACTTTCTCACGTCATGTCGGGCTGTTGTACAAGCAAAATACCAAAAGTAATAAAAAGGACAACTGAATACTGAAGACACACAGGTACAGAATCTCTATAAATCACATCTGGGACACAAATACCAAATCTTTACAAATTTTTGTCAGCCTTTTGATTAATCCTGCTGGGCGAGCCAAATAGGATCTGTTTACACTTTTAGGATCTGCTCCCCTGTGAGAGGGAACTGATCTGTCACAGTAGGTGTCTGATGGATTTGAACTCTCAGTTGTCCCAGCTGTGTTGTGAGCAGTCATGGTCTAGATACAGGTGAACATGGGGGAACGGCGGAACTTTCTTCATCATCCTGACTGACGGCGCTCTCAGTTGGCGTGCTGCACGGTGGAGAAGCACAGCTTGAGGGTGTATGGGTACGGACCAGCTGGGAGAGGAGAGAGGACCATTAGAGTTTAAAAACACAAGGCAGTAATAAACTTTGATGCTTTGCCTGAACCTACTGCTCCTTCAAACCGGGAAAGGTTTCATGCTCTTTGCCAGCTTTTCTATCAGGAAGATTCTGCTGGCTGGTTTATTCATGCAAACATGAAGTTAAGGCATCACAGGTTTATGCAAAAAGCATATCCTGGGGGGTTCTCAGCATGCATGTGATGAATGTATGTACATGGGTTTGATTTCCTGCACCATACAGGTCAGTGCAGTGGTTCGCATGCTGTTCCTCTCCTTATGAAGTAAACAGGGATGCACAATCATTTCATATTCAGCCATTTGTGTGTGTGTGTGTGTGTGTGTGTGTTACATACTTGAGTTCTTCATCTGGTAGTGGTTCATCATGGCCAGGGCCTCCATGGCATCATTGATGGACTCCCACTCCAACAAGCCTGAAGCACTGCGCTCACTGGGTGCTGCGCCACCTGGTGGTTACACATGGTCACACCGTTAAATACAGTTGCACTGACAAACAGTGCTGAATGACCAAGGGCCTATGGAATTTTTGACCATTGCTATACCTTCCTTATTATGTACATGTAAAATAACAAAAATCAAGACATTTTAGATTTTTTATCATTTCCTAACTAGGTTTCTAGAATTACCAGCAGCCAACTTTGATGTCGCACACTAATTTCTTGCAACATTTCCATTATCTTCTGTGGCATCCTGCAGGTTCAAAGGAATGAAATCAACTTACTCTTTCCTGTGAATAGTTTTATGTTGATGGGGCTCTTGACACCAATCTCTTCACAAATCTGTAATGAAACCAACATGCATTAGTGACAGAATATCACCAGCATTTCTGTTTCGGACAGAGACTGCAGCATGATTCCAGAAACAATGGTCAGTGAAAAATATAAACTCAAATACCCAACAGCACTGCAATTTATAAACTAAACCAGCATTTTTCCATAAACAATCTCAAAGCACAGACCTGGGAGAAGACCTCCGCTGAGGCGTCCGGCTGGGCGTTGAAGAAATGCAGCACGTTGCTCGGGTGCTGGATGCGGTTCTTGGCTGCTTGTTCTGGCGAGGTGAAGCGGTTGTTCCTGGAGCTGTGGTAGTCCTTGAAGCTGCTGGTGCCGTCGTCCAGCTCGTAGCACTGACCAGGCATGATGGCCTGCTGCTTGGACACGCTGCAGGGAAGGAAGAGCCAAAGAGTCAGTAACATGTCCAGGTACAAGATGGTGAAATGCTGGAAGAGACCAGAGCTTGGAGCAGATAAGTGTGAGCTGTAAACTGCAAAGGTTTTTAAGTTTTTATTTTTATTACAAGTTATGCGTGTTTACAGCTCATCATTGACTCATCTACTTCTTAAAAACTATTCAATCTGTCAGGGGCATAATAAGTCCTTTTGCAGCCAGAAAACTCACCAAACGTTGAGTTTCTGTCCAAAGAGGAAGTTGTTGTTGAGGTGAGTGATGGCTCGGTCTACAGCATAGCAGTCGCCCATCTCCACCATCGCTGCACCTGGTTTACTCTTCATGAACTTCACCTACAGGAACAAAGAGAGGCAGGATTGGTTTGTTTTTCTGTGACACTTGAAGAGCCAGAAACCACTTTGCACTTAGTTCCACTGAGGCTAACGCTGACTTGGCTCACGCTCTTTTTGAAACCTGTCTAAATTATTAACTGGATAACCCGAAAAACATCCTACAAACATTACTATTACCATTTTTCTAACTACTCCTGCTGCACACACACCATACAAGCATGATCCACTGTCACACACTCACCCGCTCTACGTTGCCATAGAGACAGAAGACATTGAAAACGCGGTCGGCATTCATCTTGATGGGGTCCAGGCCGTACACCATGACGACGGGAGAGTCGGCGTGTGCGCCGTACTCGCCAGGAGGAGGGGGAGGAGGCCCGTAGCCCGGCCCATAGCGGCTTCCACCGCGCCCTCTCATCGGTGGGCCCATGCGGCGACCCTCATAGGGCGGGGAGCCGTAGCTCTCATCGTAGCCGTGGTAACCGCCACCTAGGAAACGGCGTCGAGACCAACAGGTGAGAAAAGCAGACAGGTCTCTTCGACACGGCAGCGCAAGTAAGGAAACTAAATAATTATCAGGATAACTGGAAGATTTGGCTCCAATATTATAAAGACAAAGTTCAAAATGACAACACAGCACCACTTAACTGCCACTGTGTGGGAGACCTGTTTCTAAACTCAGGTTCCTTACAAATGACCTTCCAGAAGATATCAATTTAATATGCAAATTGAAAAATAAATCCAAGGTTCACGATATAGATGATCTACATGGAATTCAACACAATAAAACAAGCTGTCCAATGTAAGTTCCAAGGTTGAGGACAGAAGCCAGTTGCATATCATTGTGCATGTATTGTGTGTGTGTGTGTGTGTGTAAGTGTGTGTGTGCATTTTCTCGTTCCCCGGGGGCCTGAGAGCCTTACCGTACTCTGGAGGGTGATCGCCCAGCAGAGCAGGCTGTCTCTGGCGCTTGTTGGGGTTGGCATTCACATCTTCTGAGAGTTGGGAAAGAAGAATGAGAAAAAAAAGGAGGGAAAGGCAGACAAAGAGAAGTGTGACATAAATATGAGGAGTAGAGACAGAAACAAGACTCTGGCTGCAATCAATACAAGAGTAAAGCTCCTGAGCATTTAGAGTTAATGAAGAAATAGAATAATGTCTAAAAAAAACTGACAGATAATGATCTAATGATCCTCAAATATTTCCAAATATGACATTTTGGTAAACTGTGGCATTTTGATGACAAAAACTGCTCCAGATTGCACAATTTAAAGTTAACCTTGACAGAAGTGACTTCAAGCTAGATCATAATGGACCCGGGTCAGATTAGTATTTGAGATGGATGCATGCATTTCAAGATTGGTCTGTCAGACTGTCCCACACGTACAAACCTCACCCATCAATCAAGGCAACTTCAAGGATCTTAAATAATAATTGACCCTGGTCAGTATTATCATTAGTTGAGGGGAATGGGATGGGGGGCGGGGGGTAACTAATGCTAGGAGCAATATTAGAGAGTCTATGGCAATGTCTCAAAAACACAGAATAAGGTCTATTAATTGAAAACAATCACGATGGTAAACTCAGTGTAAAGTGGAACGGGGGATGGGGAGGAGGGAGGATGAGGGAGGAGGAGAATGCCAGTGATTTAGGAGGGGAAAAGGGGAAGAACATCAAAGTCACTCCGGATAAGAGTCATAAATGTCTAAATGGAAAACAAAAAAATATATATTGTACACAAGTACGCGCACACACACCTGCATTGCTCCCATTGCCATCTGCATCACCATCTGTACAGGTACACAATAATCATACATAATCAGAACTGAAGCCAGGTTAATCAAATGAAAATAAAAAGGCACATTTTTCTTTCCTGAGCAAATCACAAATTAAACAATTACATGCTCAGGAGAGTCAAGTTAATAAATCAATCATGGGAGAGCTGTCTGTCCTCATCTGGGCAGTGTTTCAGAGATAAATGCCAACAGTTTGCATGGCTAGGAAACCTCGTAGCTGATCTACACAATTTTGTTGGCAGGTTTGTGTTTCCACCACCATGGCAGGTAACCAACTACGCGTTTGGAGGCTTTTAAAAAAAGCCATCAGCGAATCTCTTAAATTTTGACATCCAGCAGCCACTGTGGCCGGTGGATGAAAAAGTTTCCTGCCCTGGCTTGGTAATAAACAGGTCATGTGGGGTCAAGCAAATCTTCCATGGATTAACAATATAAAACATTCCAGTTCAGGCTCTTCTCCCAGATTAAAAATCATTTTATTCCCAGAGAAAGGAGCACTCATGAGACCGGGAAACCAGTTAGTTGCATAGATGTTAATCCCTGATGGCTGTAAGAACCGCCAACACAGGGAGTAACAAAAGGCAAAGCGGACAATCATGTCCTATGTGACACTGACAATGCAAGCCTTGACAGAGAAAACCCCTCCCACAGCCATCACCACCCCAACCCCACCCCTTCCAGAAAAAAGAAAGATTAAGCCTGTATGGACAAAAACATGAAGTCACGTCAGTCTTGTGTGGCGATGTTGGATGCTGAGGTTTGGAGTCGTGTGGTGCTGTGCAGTTATGTCCCCAAAGCAGGGTCTCGATTTACTTACTGCATGCTTACAAACACGAGGGGGGGAGGAGGAAGACATTTGCAGCAGTAGTCCCACCACTCTCCACCCATTTCATTTCATCCAATACTCCTAATCCATTTCCTCTTTTGGGAAAGAACTCTCCACCTCAGGACCGATGCCTGGTTTTATCAAGATGAAACGCCCATTGGGTGGGTTGGTTGGCCGTTTGGTTGGCATTTCCATCCATTTTGTTCCATTTTGGGGGGGAAAAGTCTCCTTAGCACCCACTGGTAGGCCTTGAGGCTGCCATAGAGCACATTTCAGATGGGAAGCTGGCTCCTCTTAGGCGTAAATTGCCAAACCTGCATCACATGGAAGGTGTTACACAGGTTCTAGAGAATTTTAAATATTTTACAGCAAAAAAAAAAAAAAAGCTGCACTCAGAAAAGTAGGATAGCTAGACAGCAAGAAAAGCACAGGGAGGAAGAGATGAAGAGGAGGAGGAGATGAGGAGAAAGAGCAACAGAGAATAGCTGAATTCCATGTGGGAGGTTATCAGATGGGAGTAAAACCAAAAGGGGGGGAAAATGGGCCTGACTGGGCTCTGAGTGTGCTTGTGCTTGATGGTGTTGTCAGCAATGTCTTTGTCTTCATCAGTTGTCTTGTGCTGCCTCCAGTGTGATTGGCTACACCTCGATTTCGGTGGTGGTGGTGGTGGTGATGGGGGGGTGTGAGTCATCTATTGGATCAGTTGGTACGGCGTCGGCGAGTGGAAGTGATGGAGAAATGTGTCGCTTGAGTGTTGTTTTTCGTGTCAACCGTGATGAAAAAGGAAAAGAAAAAAAATCAGCGGACCCTTTCAAAAACAGTACAGGAAGGGCCGAGGCTTTGTCAGTGTGATGTCGATCAACGGGTTAGAATCAGTATGGTTCATACCGCGGTGCTAGCTCTGTCTGTTTGCCTGGGTGGATGTTGTCTTTGTGGTGTCTCCTCTGGGATGGGGGTATCAGTCTGTAACACTTCTCCATTTGGTGGTGCGAGCTTTTTGGCCTGTTTCAGTGTGGGTCACAAAATGGGTAAAGGAAGGGAAGGA
>OMLF01049271.1:7787-19804 GCA_900302615.1 Holocentrus rufus | reverse complement strand
TGAGAGCCAGGGGGGAGTGAAGAGGAGGGCGCACTTACCTGAGCCTGATCTGAGGTCCTATCAGATCAGTTTTAATTGGACTGAGTGTCACCTTCAGAATGGAGGAGCTCTTGCTGGCCGTTTAGCAGGGGCGAGGAGGCAGAGCCAGCGGGCTCTGTCTCCACGGGCTCCGCTTCCGACGAGGCCTTGGTGGCGGCCGCGTCGCCGTCATCAGAGTGCTTGTCTTTCTTAGAGCTGCTGCTGCTCCTCTCCTCTGTCGCCTTACGGTCTGGGGAAGATCAGGATAAAAACATCAGTCAAAACCTAACTCTCTCTTGTGAGCAAAAAGTCTTTGAAAAGGAGAGATGTGCTGTTTTGTGCTTCAAGGGTGCAGGTTGAAGGTTCCTCGGTTTATACTTTTGCTGCCCCCTCCTGGTAGGTGAGTAAGCATACACACATACATGCACAAAAAAATAAAAGTCCTCAAAACATGCCTCTCGCCTCGACTGGAGTCGAAACTTAACGCAGCAGCATGGAATCATTTTAGATTCAAGACCGAGGACAGCCGGAGAATCAGAATGGAGAAACGTGCCGTCGCTCTTTTATTAAAAATAGTGCGTGGAAAATATGTAAACACTAGATCGGTTTCCTGTATTGTATTTTAGCAAAAAGAAGCTCCAGTTCCACGTGGTTGAACTGAAAGAAAAAGCCGCTGTTATTATTCAAATCGTTTTAGCAGTCTTTGTGGTCATAAAAACGGTTTCCCCTGGTGTGTGTCAAGCTGCCACTCCCCCTGCTTTCCTGTTACACACACGACTTTTCCTCAGGCCGAGCTCGACCGGAGCCTGAAAAAGGCCGGAATTCATTTGTCCGCTAGATGATCTCACATTAAATGATACATTCTCTCATAGCTTGACAGATGAGAAGGGAGGAGTCTCACTCCCACAGGGACAGGTATCGCCAGGAATCAAGAGGACCGACTTATCATTAAATAGGCTACTGTCATAACAAATAAATTTAGAGGCACCACAGCCTGTCAAAGGCTGGACCATAACTTAACGAGCAAACGGCTGCTGATCAAATCTGTCGAGTCCCTCCAGATCACGCAGGGCTCAGTCATAAATGTCAACATTATTTTTCCTTCCCCTAAATTAAACTAAATCATTTTTTAAATGGGCTTTATTTTTTGGCAAGGTAGCTCAAAGAATGCAGGCTTTAACAACTCAGCCAAACACCTGGACCAGATGTGTGTATGTGCTGCTGTTGTAAATTAGCCTCCCATTTGTATATGTACTCAGGTGCTGCAGTGGGTTTACTGTTAGATAAAGCTGAGGCACATGCTAAACTTTTAAAACATACACAAGGTCCTGTGTTCTCACCTTTGTCTCTAGATGACCGCTCTCTGTCCCGTTCTCTGTCCCTGTCCCGGTCCCGGCTGCGGCTGCGATGGCGGTGGGATTTGCGCTCCGAGCTGCGTGACCTCTTCCTCTCACGACTGCGGGAGCGACGCTTTCTGTCAGAGCGCTCGCGGCTGCGCCTCCTCTCTCTGTCTCTGTCCCGGCTCCTGGAAAAAAGAATAAAACCTCATCAGCGTCAAACCTTTATTTTAGAATCCTGCCCCTCGAATAACCTCCTGACTTTGCTCATTTTCAAGCCTCTTCCTGAAACAGCTCATGTAAGACAGTGATGACTGATTGTCTCCACCAATCACAACGACTCTCACAGGGCAGCAGGTTAAAGTCCCTGGGCGCCCACACAGGTTTGCAGTTATGGTGGCTGATTAGACCTTTACTCAGCAGCGTGTGCTGATCATCGTCACTGGATACTGAATGAACCTTGGACCAAACATAACTCCACCCACATCATCAACCTGAGACGCAGCCAACATCTCTGGAAAACACCTGCGTGGGTGTCCAGGGTCTTTAATCAGAGGCCTGAACAGGCTGCACCAGCTGTCTGATGAGTTTTCACTCCCATTTTACCACACAAGCTAAACAGTCATCTGCAAGCTGTCTGACATCACTGGAACTGGAGACTCACTTTGACTGAGATGGTCACTGTTGGATAATCACATCACTTCCTGAGATCAACTTTTGAAAATGGCATGAGGTCACTGCAATGAGGCTTTAATATAAACAAACTTTCCATGTTTTTACCTCGTCAAAGAAGCCTTCAGAGGTTCAGCTCAACCTTTTGTAATCAGTTTTAGTTTTCTTCCCTCACGTCATTCTAAAGTTTTGTTTAAGTGTGCTAAAAGGGACTATTTTTGATAAGACTCCTCACTTAATAAAATTGCCCCATGAGCACAAGGACAGCTGTAGTATTAATTTCAATGTAAAATTCCAGCAGTATTAACAAGACATTTTAAGTGAATCTCAAGGATAAACCGTATTCTCTATAAAGTAAAAAGTGTCTGACAAGGAAAAGAGACTTTATTCATTAAAAATTTATCATGCCTTTAATAAATGAAGGTTGTACGGTACCTGCTGCGTTTGCGTTCCCTCTCTCTGTCCCTGCTCCTGGACCTCCGGCGATCGCGGGACCTGCTCCTCTTCCTGTCCGATGTCCGACTGGAGTGGCGGCTGTTGGAGTGGCTCCGCCGCGCTCTCCTGTCCCTCTCTCGGTCTCGGTCTCGGTCTCGGTCCCGGTCCCGGTCCCGGTCCCGTTCTCTGTCTCTCTCCCTCTCCCTCTCCCGTTCCCGCTCTCTCTCCCTCTCCTTCTCGCGTTCTTTCTCTCGCTCTCGCTCCTTCTCTTTCTCCTTCTCCTCCTCCTCCCTGCGCCTCTTCTCCCGCTCCTCCCTCTCACGCTCCCGGTCTTCTCTGTCTCTCCTCGCCGGGTTTTCTCCCAGCGGGTCCTCTGAGCGTCGACGAAGTTTCTCCTGAGGGTTGACAAGCATAAGACAGATTAGATGACCAGTATGGATTAAATCAATACTAAAGTCAAACATGGTCTTGGCGAACAGACCAAGTTGTTAATATGTTGATGTACTTATTGCACCCAAATCAGCTATATGTACAGAATATGTTGGTTTGGTTTGACTTACTGATA
The DNA here is from genome assembly GCA_900302615.1 of Holocentrus rufus. Classification (NCBI taxonomy): domain Eukaryota; kingdom Metazoa; phylum Chordata; class Actinopteri; order Holocentriformes; family Holocentridae; genus Holocentrus; species Holocentrus rufus. Next base: position 16,777 of record OMLF01049271.1, on the reverse strand, counting down.
AATTATGTGCTTATTCCACATTTTGTCAGTTGGTCTGTACTTACTGAATCAACCCTCTATTTTACACAGTGCACCTTTAACACATTACCAATGATTTTGGCATTAATTAGTAATAATTTAAACAGTAATGGTGTTTGCCTGACCACCACTGTGCTTACTGGCTATAAAAACAATTGTAGACATTTTTTTTATTCTTCTTAATCTATCTAATTAATCTATATTCCATCAGTCTATGTGGTCTTCATCGAATTTGTGATCCTGTTACCTTGAGCTCCTCTACAGTAGATTTGATCTTGGCGTAGCCCATGTGCTGCTTGCCCATCAGGTGGTCGTCCACACGGGACTGGGCGTCACCCACGATGAGGAAGGCCCCGCACACCTCGCACACCTCCATCTGCTTCTCCTGGGCCGCAAAGCTCTCGATGGTCTAGGATAAAGCGCACATCCCAGCAGGATTAACGGTACATCCAAATACATCATAAGGATATCATCTCAGAAGTAATCAAGTTTGAGAGGATTAGCCTCTCTGGGTCTGGCTGACTCACCGAGGGGGTGGAGCTGAGCAGCTCCCTCTCCTCCTTCAGCTGCTCCACTAGCTTCATCATGCCCTGCGCCTCCTCCACACGGCCCTCTGAACCCAGCTCCTCAATCTGTGACAAACAGACAGACCAAAACAGACATATTTTACCACTACGCAAAGCAATGTCCTATAAGCTAATTTCAGAGGATGTAATTTGGAGCCATTGGTAGCTTTATATTCCATATGCATTAGAATATGCTAAGAGATACAAATCTTAAAGCATGTCCTATTTCAAATAACCACCAATTTATATATGAGGTATGGCACCAAAGCGTTTCACATTTGCACGAACCTGCACAACTAGGTCCTCAATCTTCTCAGTCAGAACTTGGATTTTTTCTTCATTCTTTCCTGATGGACCAGGCCCCTACAGAAACAACAAAAATACATTGCGGCACTCAGCATAAGTTTGGTAATGAAACATAATGTCCGGTGCATTCTAAAATTACATTAAATTGTATTGGTAACATTCTGCAAGAAAATGTTCTTGACCCCTCAAGCCAAGGTTACCCAAGAGATGCGTTCCTTGTGAGATTCATTTTCAAAAGCACTGCACTAATAAGTAGTGGAATGTCCCCTAAGCCAAAACAGGAAATGAGACTACTTGGTATCTACCCCTGCGTTCTGTTGAGCCTGGGAGAGGGCCAGGCGGGCGTGCCCTCTCCGGATCCTCCTCTCCACCTCTGCCAGGAGTGACTGCAGGTAGCGCAGGAAGTCCCGCTCATAGCCCTCCTTCATGAACCGAGAGCTCTTCTCATACCTGGTAAGTAAATGGGGTAGATACAGGTTAGTGAATGTGAACGTGAATGAACACACACAAGGTTTCTACGACGTGCGTGCCAACCAACCACTTACATTTTCCGAAGGTTTTCATCGTGGATTTTCTCACAAGGCCCTGGGGAAAAACACAAGGTTCCATTAACTTCAAAGTATTATCGAACACTAATGTGTTTAGAAACAAACTGGCCGACCTAAAATAATACACGCTTAGGTTCTTGACTTACCCAAGTCAGAGCGGGTGTTGGTGAAAAGCTCAGCTGGGCAGAAGCCACACAGATAGTATCGGCAAACCTAGTTGAGGAGAAAGGTCATGGTTTCAATTTAGGTTCATCAGTCAGCTCATGTCCATCCGAGATAGTTTGGCTATGGTGGATGAATTCCTTAACTGACCTACGTCTGACCTGCGAGATCGGTTGATCTTACGTTTAAAAATAACAGGCTTTTACGTTTCAAATCGTAAAAAGACCAGGTGTGTTAGCTACGTGTTTTTCACGTTCTGACTGAAGGTGTATATTTCGTTTAACAGCCCTAGCTACCACTTAATTCCCCAAAATAAAAGGCTAATTTCAAAGCTAACGTTATTTGACATAACAGAAGTGTGCAGCTAGCAGCATTGCGCGAGCTGGCCTTGCCTTGCTAACATCACGAACGTTAGCAAACACCCCTGCTAACATTAAGAAAAGAACAGATCGATTTCAAGAATGGAACAATCTAACGGACACGAAACTAAATGATAAGGGTCTAAATGACAACTCCGGTGTTAAACGTTTCGTTTCACAAAGCGTGTGGCTGACGTTAGCTTGCCAAACAAGCTAGGCTAGACAGCTAACTTACGGTCTCGTGGTCCCATCGTACGTTGCAGCGTTTCTCGTCGGGGGCCAAGTTTCTATCTCGGCCCATCAACTCATCGAGTAACTGGGCTGCTGAAAGCATTTTGACCGTTAAACTCTGTTTTAGAGTGCCCTGACCTCTCCTCTGTATGTAGCTCACACCATCTATTGCGCGCAAAAGTATTTCTGATCAAAATGGCAGCTTCCAAACGCTCTAACAACAACGTCCAACCAGCCTGCTCCTTTAGCTCCTGAACCGGAAGCAGAACACTAGTTTGTTTGTGGTGGGCTCATGTGAGCACTGTTCTGTTTTACGGTCCCTGCCTCTAATGCCAAATTGGACCTGAAAAGTGGAGACCTGGGACTCCAGAGCATGTATTGCTTATAGGATTTCCACGAGTTACAAACAGAAATCTGAATATTTTACACTGAAACTTATCACAGTGTTTCATTCTCCCCACTGTTTCTCTGTAATTAGAACAGACAATACATGAGTTATGTAATGAATTAATGAATAAAAATATAAATTCATAAATTCATGAGAGGAAACCTTATGAGGATCCATAGCTTATATATGAGATAGGGTGGGGTGGGGAGCATCATTGTCAAGAGTGCTCTTTAAGTATAAATAATGATGATGCAGATGTATATTATTTTCTTTTCCCAATCATGCAGATTTTTGCAGGGTAGATTTGTTAAAATGTAAAGTACATCAATGTCCTGTAAGGTGAGATGGAGGGACATGCTCATCTTTTACTCGCGTGTCTAATGTGATTGCAAAAGCCCTATGTCAGCAGTTTCCAAACTATTCCATGTTCAGGAAGCCCAAGTTTACAGTCATCAAAGCTACAGACTCACATTTGAGGTGATTTTGCCCTAATATGAAAAGACATTTTGATTTTCTGTTGAATATTAAATTTGATGTCATACTTACACTGACAAACAGATTCAAAGTGGAGAGATTAGCAAAATGAGGGCCCCATGAAAGCCCCTGAAGGACCCCTGAGGATCCTCAAACCCCACTTTAAAAACCACTGCCCTATGTAATGTACACAGCTGTTTGCCCTGAACCAAACTACCCCTCAGAGATAAAGTGCTTTGAATATGAGTTTCAATGTACTCACAACATGCCACTCAGCAGCTGTTTAACACTATTCAACACTGAACTGACCACTAATTCAATCTTTATTTTTGTTCCTGTAACTGAATGAAATGAGAACAGGTACTAAAACAACTGTAGGCTCCTTTTGGCCAAGGACACACATGTGAAATGGAAAATAAATCAACAACATTAAACAATATAGCCTGCAGAGATGAGAGGCAGTGAGGGAGAGGACAGGAACAGTCAGAGGCTTTGGATTACAGCCTGTGTGTTCATCAGGCTGAGGACATCTCATTTATCACAAATTACGACATGCATCATATTCAGTAGGCAGGAATATTTCAGCAGAGCAAAATCTTGCTGTCACTGGGGCTTGAGCCTGGGCATTTTGGTTGGAGAATAGTCTCCCTAATCAGAGTGCTCACCAAAACAACAAGCGATGTAGAGGCGTGGGGAACTGAGCTTCGTACAAGAAGCTCTGGGGAAACCCAGTTTTCATGTTCCTGAACCCCAAAGTTTACTTTTATTAAGCCACCAACCCCCCTTTTGAAGTTATTTTGTCTAATATGGATCCCAATTAAACTGTTTATATGTCATGGTTGAAAAATGATAAATGGATTCAAAGTGGTTGCATTAAAACACAGTGTTAACATGATCACTTGTGCATTTTTTCTTGTGGCTTAAATTTAACTATTCATTTTACAGAGGAGCCCCTGCGAGCCCCTCTTGGAAGGACCCCAGTGGTCCCTGAGCCTGGATTTGAAAACTTATGCTCTGACCCCCTATTATCCCCATCTACCTTTTGGATAATACTGAGTACATAAAAAGTTTGATTCAAGCCAACACTCTGTACTTTTTTGTTCACACCATGGTTTGAGATACTGGAAATTGGCATTTGTTAACATGCATGTCAATGCATGTGAATGGCAAATCAAACCATTTCTGCTTTAAAACGTGTGTGTGTGTGTGTGTGTGTGTGTGTGTGTGTGTGTGTGTGTGTGTATTTTGATTGTTTTGATTGATTACAAAATATTTTGGTTCACCATTCCATAACATTTTTTCTTTTTTTGAATCCTATACTTCTCCACTGGATGGCGACAGATGCGCCAGCAACACGTGTTTCAGTGTGTTAACAGAAATTTGACATTTCATTTCACCTCTTCAATCCCATAAAAACAAACACGGGGGTTGGACAATATCATACACATCCCCACAAAGTTGATGCATTTTTGTTTAGAGACTTTTGGCACTGGTTTCACAGCGGAGAGTTTTCAGATGGGAACTAACAGTTGTGCTCAGCGTTGTTACATCTAAAGATGCCCCCCGATGAGGCGGTGGTGTTTTTGGCAGCCCACCGATGGAGCTCTGACACCATTGAATGAATCAGTTTTACGTAAACTGTGGATAAACTGGATTACTGCCAGGCCTTTTGCGTGTTACTACTTCGTGGACTAACGATTGAATTAAACGGCCGGGGCGGATTAGCCAGCTGCTCGTATAAACGTCGAAGGCTCCGACCATCAACAAGAAGTTGCATTAGCCGAGGCGTTTAGCTGCCTTCCGCTAGCAGCCTGTCAAGCTAGGTAGCCGCCGGGTAGCTAACGTGAACTGTCGACTTGCTAATCTATTTTTAACTCAGTGTCAGCAGCAGGAAAATCGTTAGGCGATTAGTATTGGCGACTCGAACAGAAAGGCATTTGTATTTCCTATGATCTCGCCACGTTAGTGACCTGTACCAAAATGTCCACCACTTCGTTGGATAAGGAATTGCAGGAGCGACTGAGAGAGGCGTCTGCTATCGGGGACATTGACGAAGTGCGGAGATTGGTGGAGAGCGGAGTAAATGTCAATTCGCAGAACGAAATAAATGGATGGTAAGCATCAAGTATGCCAAGCAGACAAGTGTCAGTTTTGAGTTTTGTGATGGTGTCCTTTTTTTTTGACTGAGATATTTACCGTGTTGAAACATGCTGACTGAGAGCTGTTCCTGCCAAGCGCAGTGTTGCAGGGATTAAGACAGGTCTGTTATCCTGTTACCCGGGAGCAAGCTTGTTTATTAGCCTGACGTGCAACTTTTATCTCCCTTATGCAAGTCCTGAATGAATCCCATTTCCGTGCATTCCTTTAAGTTCTGGGTTTGGGGAAAGTACAGATTTTCACAAGTAAGTTATGTCTGCAAGACAGAAATGATCATGGAGTGAGGTTTACTGAAGTGAATTGCACGTGGCTACTAGCTGCTATGACAAAATCAAGTCTCTATTTAGATCTTACAGTTTAGTGGCCCTTTTATCAGTCATTCTCACAGCCTTCCTGTATGTTTTTTTTCCCCACCAACCAGGACGTGCCTGCATTGGGCATGCAAGAGGAATCATAAGCACATAGTGTCCTACTTACTCAATTCCGGAGCAGACAAAGAGATCCTCACAGCTAAGGATGAGTTGGCCTCTCAATTCACATCTAAAGCAGAGATCAAACGACTCTTAGGAGGTAAACTTCACATTTTTTCTGGTCTTTGTACCTTGTTTGTATTATTTGTGAATTTGAACCTTACTTTATGTACTGTACAGTCATGCCAATGCAGTTGTGCATGAATATAACATGAATAATGTTTAGGCTGAAGCAGTGGGTGTTGACAAGTTAATCTGAGGTTTTAATGCCTCTGAAGTAGGTTAAGGCTAACTAGGATGGTATTGTAAAGTATTTTTTTAATCTGTCTTTGCTCCACAGTTGAAGTGGAGGAAGTGCCTGAAGTCAAGGAGCCTGAGTTGCCAATTATCCCCAACTACCTGTCCAACCCGCCCTTCATGTACAGCAAGATGGACCACAAGCCGGAGGCCATGCTGGACCAGCACCTTACACAGAACGGTTCCGGGGACCACGGCGAGGACACGCAAAGTGATTCAGCCTCCCTTTCCCCCACCCACGAGCCTCAGCCGCCGCAGAGCCTGGTCCCCGACGCCCCCGCCACAAACCCCAGCACCCACAGCCAAGGCCAGGTGGGGGCTTTCATCCCCGTGGCGGAGCAGAACGGGGTGGCACCCGGCCCGGCCTCCTCCCATCACCACTCTGCTGTTAACTGCGCGTTGCCCATGGACCTGTCGGTTGAGCCTCACCTAGTCAACCATGCCGACTTCCCTCACGCAGTGGCCCACAACGGAGCCGTGTGCTCGCCTCCGCTGGCCTCACCCAGCCCCAGCTGTGCCAGCAGCAGCGGGAGCCAGGTCCAGGCCCCGGTGGCCAGCGCTAACCCTGCTGTGAGCCGGCAGCAGTCCATCCCACAGCAGCTGAGCTGTGGGCAGGCCGGAGGGCCTTTGCCTGCCTTCCAGCCTTTCTTCTTCACCAGTACCTTCCCTGTTAACGTGCAAGGTGAGAGAGAGAGAGAGCGAGCATTTGTCTCGTGTGTGGCTGATAGGAGACTCAGGGGGACTGAGGTTACAATTTTATTAAATTTTCACATTGTGGAGAAATGTTTTTTATGTAAATGATAGTGTGAGCTCTCAGGCCATTCACTTTGACATACAGGCAGTGGATTAAATCTGCTTTGCCTTCTAGGCTCTGGGCTCCTCAACATTTTTTGCAATGGGAGCAATTTTGTGGCATGTTCATTTGTGTCACCCTGCTGGATTTATAACATGCTTATCAGGCGACGCCCACTCAGATGAATGAATAAGAACACAGCAGGCATGACAACATGCTGGTGTGCCTGTATGAGCAGAAACAACAGACATGTCAAACCAAGAAAAAATCATGTGTGGCTGTAGGATGCAGACTCAGAGGCTGAATATGTCAACTGATTTGAACAATTGTTGGCATTTTATCATTTCAGGAAAACAGCGCCTTATATTTACGTTCTAATTTCTCTCGCAGAAAACAAACTGCTTTGTTTCCAATTTGGCAGTGACGTGTAGACATGTTTAAACAAGTGCAGTGCTGTCCAGTTCCAACCCAAATCCCTTTACTATCAATTTTGAGTAAAAAAAAATAAATCATCCACTTCCTACAGCTGCTTACAATTCTTCTTTGTGCACATACTGTCTATACTGAGCAGGAGAATGATGATGTGTTACACAGGGAACCTGTTCAATAGTATTACCAGTTATGCCATTGCTTGTGCACACAATTTAAGATGCCACTTCAATACATAGCAGTCTGAGCTTCTTTGAATGCAGCATTAGCTGCAACAGAGCGATATGGAAGGAATGTATTATCATAAACGCTAAATAAAACTTGTTGGAAAGCACAGTTTGCAGCCATTTTCTGGGTGGACATTACAGTTTCAAGCTAGCAGTCAGGTTGTACTATATGTGGTTATAAATAATTAGTATCAACATTTTAACACGGCCTGGGTTGATAAGACCGTAGCTTATCTTTCTGTGTTAATGCATGGTGGAAATAGTCTCTGTGTCCATCACACAGTTTAAAAGCATCTTTTAAATAAAGAGGCGTGCTGTGAGTTTCCAGTTCTTGAAAAGGACTTTTCTAATCGTTCTTGAGACTGTAAGAAGTGTTCTATTGGGTTGTGTTTGGATCTAGCAAGAAGCTGCAGCAGAGTGCAGAGTTTCTCCTCACTACACGCTGAGGTGTGTTATGTACGTTTATAAGTGATGGGTTTCCACATTTTAACATGACCTGGGCTGAAAAATACCAAATCTGCCCTTTAATGTTAAATTATGATGGAAGTAGTGCTTTGTGTCTGTAATGTGCTTGTTAACAGACAGGTGTATCACTGTGGTCTCTCTCTGCAGAGTTGGTGCTGAAGGTCCGGATCCAGAACCCCAACGCGCGGGAGAACGACTTCATCGAGGTGGAGCTCGACCGCCAGGAGCTGACCTACCGCTCCCTGCTGAGGGTCTGCTGCCGTGAGTTGGACATCAGCGCCGAGCACGTGGAGAAGATCCGCAAGCTGCCCAACACCATGCTGAGAAAGGTGCGGGAAAGAAGGCCTGTGCACACTTCACTCACTCGTTCACGCTGCATGTTAATATCAACAGTGACACATCTGTAGTACGGATTTCACCGATACTACGATACCACATCAATACCACATTTCAAGAAATCTAACAGTGCTGTTTTTTTACAGTATCGGTAATACCAACTGGTACTGAATTTGCAAGTAACTGACCTAGTGTTATAATTTATACTGAAGTCCATGGGAAACCTTTTTCTGTGGTATTGAAGTTGGTATGGAGAATCGTGGATTTTTACTGGGATTGGCATCAACTGACAAAATTCTGGCATCATGACGTTCTTGAGATGTAGTTCACTTTATATTTTGAAGAGTGAGGAGTGACAGCTGTGAACTTTACAGCTCCACACACACCGGTCCAGCATCTTTTAGCAGATTTTAAAGGGATAGTTCACCCATTTTGGAAAAACTTGATATCATTTCACTTACCCCCTAGCTGTTAAGTAGGACAGTGGTGGTGCCGTCTTCTTCTCATCGTTACCGGGTACCGGAAACTAGCTGCATGCTCCAGATGCTAACCGTTAGCCACCTGCCATTGAGGCGTACTTCCCTCCAGCTAACATTCTGAAAAATAACTGCCGTAATCCCCTCCAGCTGATGAATAAACAAAGTTCGGGGTTTATGATGTGTGTCAGAATTTTTGTAATCTGAAATGGTGGAAAATAAATAAACAAAATAATAATTAAACAAAAATCGACAGTAAAACTGTTTCTTGTGTGGCAGCTCTCTGTG
>OMLF01049270.1:574-12947 GCA_900302615.1 Holocentrus rufus | reverse complement strand
CAGCGCTGTGATTGGTCAGAAAATTAGATAACTTTGATGCCCATTCGCTAAAACAGCCTCGACATAAACCCTTATCCAATCATAACCCTAACCTTAACCAATGTGCCCAGAACTCTGGTGGGATTCATAACGTCGTTTCATGGAGTCTTTAGCGATGGACTCGTTGAAAGCAGAAAAACGGTATTTTTAATCTTTGTACTATTAACTGTATTATCGTTTCGTGTTGGTCTCAGCTGTTATTTCCCCAATCTGAGTCAAGTTGATTATCTTGACTACAGTTAACGGTGCCTGCCTACCTTGGGACTAGCTTAGCCTTGCTAATGTTAATGTTAGCTGAGCGAAGTACAGATACCAGTGTTTACATCTGCTTTATTTAGGATGACTAGTAGAAAATAACCACAGTTAAATGGATAGTTAACGTTCAGTACATTCTCTCTGCTGCTGGCGCCAGTCAGAGACGGACAGGAAGCGATACGGTTCACTAACGGGCTACTTCCGTCATCGTTTGTGGACAATAACCAAGCCTCTCCGCCGAATCTTCATTGGGTTAAACGTATTGTTTTCTTGTACGAATGAAAGTACTTGAAGCTCATTCGTTTGAGCAACATATTTGAAATATATATGATCCCAGCAAAGTTTCGGCGTGTTTAACTCAAACTGTCATTCTGACCTTTGTTTAAAAAAAAAAAAACAATTTTAACGGCTTGTGGGCGCCGTGTGATGACGTAGAACTATTGGTGCAACTTTTTGGTGCAAAACTGTCTTGTGTCATGTAAGAAAGGGGTGCATTTGCTTCTCCTGATAGTAAAGCACCATGTGTGTATAACAGTGTCTGTTATTTACTTTATATAAAATAACTGAGCAGCTAACATTAGCTTTATATAGAAGTTCCACTATGGGCAGCAGCTCACTTGTTGACCTGAGTTAATTTTTTCTCTTCTTAGTCCTCTTGGCTCCAGTCACCTCCGCTTGCTTGCATCAAATAGCACCAAGAGGCGCAGATTCACTTGTGATAATCCTGGAAATAATATCAGCGATTACCCTGCTTTGAAGGTCAGAAAATTTCCATTAAAAGATGTGATTGTTCTACACAAAGTCAGATTTGTTTTTGAAGAACTGTTATATGTTTCAGGCTTGTCTGCCAGGCAGCTTTGACTACCACGTCTGTCAGTACAGCAGCGCAGGTGACAGGGGCGACCATCACAGCTACACGGCCACCCTGCGCATGGCCCTGCCCAAAGAGGAGGAGGTGAAACAGTGGCTGAAGGCCCACAGTGTCACCTGGAGGGTGGACCGCACCGTTCCAGGAAAGGGCCAGAAAGTTCTGTTCAAGGTAACGTCCCATATCAGCATGTTTTTCAATGGGACTTCTTTCAAAATCTAACCATTCTAATAGATTAAATAAATACATAAAAATATAGTCCCTAGCCCTGATACAGGAGCCTTTTATAATCTTTGATCATTGTTGTCTCCCCCAAATGCACCTGTGTTGCTCCAAGAGAAATCAAACTATCTGCTGTCAAAATGTTTAAATATGTCTACTTGCACACAAGAGTCAGCGCAGTGAGACGAGATGTGAAGGATTATAGACGTGTGTTTGGTTCATTCAAATTCGACGCAGTTTTCTCGTTGCAGACCTCTCTGACTTCAGTAGGGAGAACTCTCTTGGAGCAGCACAGGAGCCTTTGGGAGACACGACAACAGACCAAAGATCAGACCAGCAGAGGCTCCTGTATCAGGGCTGACCAGGTCCTGGAGGTATGACACGTCTAAGCTCAAGTGTCTTAATGGACCGGTCCAACGTGCAGGTGGAGTATCGATGTCAGCACAACACCAGGCCCCGCAAAGTGTCTCGAGAACCCACGAAAAACACCAACTGCCCCGCCAAGATGAGCATCACCGTCCTGCGCGCTCATGTCAGCAGAGGCAGACAGAGCCGGTGCGTCCTCGTTTGTTTTGTCACACAGGAAACACCAGGACTGAATTTGTCACATAGTAACTTCTCGTCACCCTTTTCTCTCTCAGGAGCGCGGATCCGCATCTTCCAGGTTTCCCGACGGTTGTTGTGATAAAAAACGATCACAACCACAACCTCCACACAGCCGACGCCCTGAGGCACCGCGACGTTGGCGACGCCGCCAAAGCGAGGCTGCAGAGGCTCTTTGAGGCCGGACACTCGCCGAGCTCGGCGCTGGACGTGCTGAAGCGTGATCTGCAGGCGGAGCGCGGCGACGATTATGTGTTGGCTTCAGCTGACCGAGCGCTCTGTCCGACCCTGGAGTTCTGCTACCGGTGCATTTCTTTTCTTTTTTTTTTTAAAAGGTTGTTTGTTTTCTTCTCCGTGATGTTGCCGTGACAGACGAATCTTGAGAAAATGTGATGAAATCTTTTGTTTTCTCTTCAAATTGACAAAATTGTGCAGCAAACATTAATTTTAATGGTTGCCTGTGCACCACTTTAAGAAATGATCAATTTCATTCTCAAAACACATTTTAGAGTCATCAGATTTTTAAAAAAATCCACTATGTTTGGGTCATCCGTGTATTTACAAAATGTGTAATTTGAAGGAGAAGCTTGACATTATTTGTGTATAATTTATATAAAACTGGAGACAGAACACAAACCCTGAGACGCGCCTGTTTTAATGATTCCAGGACTTGATACAGAAATAATTTTATTTGACCAAATCATTATTCTCAGGAGATATCCGTGTTTTTCATATTTTAATGGAAAGATGGCACAGTTTAAGAAAAATATGTAGAGAATTGTTCCAGATTTTCATATATTTTCCTCCTTTGGACAGACTTTACCGTCAGCTGTTCAGTCAGGAGTACGGAGGCCCGGAGGGAGCGAAGACGGCGGACGAAGTCGCGTTTGTCGATGAGGAGTGGGACCTCACGTGCACAGAGCTGCGCGCGGCGGTGCGCGCTCACGAGGAGCTGCAGGGGGCGGCGGCGGCTTTCATTCAGACGTTTAACAAGATTAAACACAATCCATCAGCGCTGGCGTCGGCTCTGCGCGCGTTCGGCCGCCACGGGGCTTTGAACTGGGCGTCCAGACGTGCACGCGCACTCCAGAGCGCCTCCAGCCACGCGGGGCCGGCCACGGCGGCACGGCCCGCTCCTGCTGCCCAACGCAAGGTGAAAGTCGGAGCGGGACGGCGACCGGCTGCAGGAGGAGCTTTAAAAACAGCAGCGAGCCGGAGGAGTCAGGACAAAGAGACGGAGGAGTCAGAGCAGCAGACATGAGTGATGGGATGACTTCAGCTTTCAACAAAGACTCTGACAGGAAGTGGATCTACACAGTTCAGACTGAACATCCACTTTGTTTTAATGAAGCTTTGACCTTCTGCTCACCTCCATATGTTGTTTTGGTTATTCCATGATGATGCCCTGAGGCCTCGGAGCTTCCTGCAGCTCCTCTGTGACCTTTGTGGCGCTCCGGTGGCTCGTCGTGTGGAGCGCGAGCCACGTGTTGTCGACGCGGCGGTGCGGGCTCGGTTCCGGTCCGTGCTCTTTGCTGTGTGTCGTCTCCTCTCTCTTCATCTTTCCTGTCTGTCTCCACTGTCGCTGTGGATCAGAGCAGGAATATCAAAAACAAATCCATGACCTTCACATGAAGAATGTTTTTGTCTTTTTAGCTTCCAGTTTGTTTTCTGCATTTTCTTTGCCAAACTTGTGTTGTGTGAAGAATCTACAGTGTTTGGATTTATGTAGTTTTGGTCTTGGTGAGTGCCTGACTAGTCTGCTCTTCAGCCTCTGATGATCGTCTGATGGACTGAAACGTTTGGTTTTCCTCTTGTCACCTCTTATTTTGTGCACTTTTAGCACATTCACTTTTTGTACAATTCTGCATTTATGTTTATTAAATAAAACTTCTTGAGCAGCAGCTTTGCCGAGGCTTCTTTAAGTCAAAGTGCCTCATTTTCTTGGTGTGAGTTCCTCTCCTCAGACTACTAGCTATTTTTTATCAGTCCTTTTCCACTTTTTGAATGGTTGCAGCTTCCCATCAATCATTTTTTATATTTTTTTTGTAATGTGCATTTTACTCATCATGTATTTGTGTATATGCATGGTTGGGGCGCCTATCAAAGTGTTATTCCAAATAAAAACAGCAGGTGGAGATGAAACAACATCTGACAGTAATGCTAATGCATTTGTTTGTGGTGTTGTTACTGGCGAGGAAACACCCAGCATCAATATAACGTACTTTAAAAAAAACAAAAACAAATATGTCCTGTTGCTCGAACCAATCAGAGGCGAGAACACGGTGACGCGCAGCATTAAAGCTGCTCGGCGCTGAGTGAAAGTGAAAGTGAGCAGGAAGCAGCGGGACGGACGAGCTGCGATGATTTTAACCGGCCGCAGGTTAAATGGAAAACAGATTTTAATGCGCAGAGCAGGCGGATGGATCCGGATTCACTGTCCGCTCTCATGATCACGGTGTTTCTGCTGGGAGCCGCGCCGGGACGCACGGCTGCAGGTGAGACCACACACGCACGCGCGCGCGCGCACACACACACACACACACACACACACACACGCAAAATTGAAATTACTGTACACTCTAAAAAATATATGCAGAGGTGCGTTCAAAGTACGCAGAAAAGGTGCGTTTGAGGTATGATTTGGTCGAGGCGGCTCGCAGATTCACGTCAACACGCAACAACAGAGGAAAAAGTGTTTCCAGCGTCCATAAAGTGTTTCAAATAAATGTCTTCACGGTATTTCTGCATATCGAAACAAACATAGATATATTCTGAGTTATAGCCCGATATGTGAACGGTTTTGTCCCTTCAGTGTGGGTGTCTCCACTATTTCACATGCATTTCCTCTACAAACAAGAACTGTAGTACTGTAGTGGAGGAGGAGGAGGAGGAGGAGGGGGGGGGCATGATGTGAAATATTGGAGTGGGTGTATTCTTGATGTTATTTTAGTGCTCGGCAGCTCTTCCCATGTCCACCGGTTAAATTTCATTTTACAGAAACACAAGCAGCGGAAGGTGTTATCGCATCCTCGCAGTTTTCTTGTCAAAGACGCGCAGATGTTTTCAGACAGTGAGTCAAACCTCCGGTCAGCGCAGTTTCTTTTCTGTTCTGTCATTACAGAATAAAAACTCAAAGTGAAACTGATTTGTTAGGGTATTTTTTTGTGTCACTTTGCCGAAAGTCCCATTATAAAACTTATTTTAATCCATACAAAATAACAGCATCAAACCCTCCAGATAACACAAACATGACGGGCTTCGTTCAAAAATCTGTACATCCATATGTCCTAAACCTCATCACACAGGAGGCGTATGATGCTCATATTCATACTCCAAATCAAAGCTGATTTGTAATGAAAGGTCTTCATTTAACTCCTGACCTCAGCAGTGACCCGTAATGAACCTCAAGTTAATATCAGACGATCTTTTTTAGAGTTGTCAGCGTTTTCAAATGATGAACATCTCATTTTCATTTCCATTCAAGGAAATTCTTCTTCTGTGGTTTCAGAAATACTTCACGGTCTGATTCAGCTTTTAACACAACAGAATATTTGGTGAAATCTGCACATACTTTATGTGTTTTGTTTAATTCTGTGTTACACATTAATCTGCCTCTGCTCCTCTGGTGTTGAATCTCTAACAGATGAGCCGTACACATCTGTAAACCTGGACTGTTAAATCAGCCTGCTGTCTCTTTATGGAAGCGCCAATACAATAAATCTTCTCTGACTCCACATCTTGCATGGCACTTTGCTTTTAGTTATAACTAAATAATAATAAAATAATATAATAATAAAATAATATTATATTATAATAATAAAATGCAAATATGCAGATCATTAATATTGGATGGGAGAGCTGAGACACATTTCAGCTTCACTGCTGTTTAAAATAATTTTTACACCCTGTAAATGTACTCTTGTAAACCATAATTGTTTTTTCCCCCGACAGTTCATTTAAGTGCAGAGTTGAGATGTCGTCAACCACAGAAAATGATCTTCAGTTGACTTTTTCTCGTTGAAACTCTGAGCTGCTGGTGAACCAACATAAAACAAACCACAGGGACAAAGTGCGAAACCAAGTGTTGCAGCAGTCAGGTGGCAGGAGATGTTTCGGCTCAGGAAACTCACACACCTGGCATGATGTTTTTACCCAAAACACCTCAGGGGACCAGAGCAAACGGACATTTTTTAGCCTGAGACGTCCCAGTGGGGCTCAAGTCCTTAAACCTGGCAGGGCAGGAAACCCCCAAACCAGGCAGCATTAATGTCAGTGCACTGCAGCAAACCTCCATCTAATCAAGACATTCAGCTTCCAGTGTTCAAATCTGGTTTTTCTTCCAACAAGCTCAATAATCTGCCAGTGGGATGAGATAATCCCACTTGTTTCCAATGCTAATCAACTTGTTTCCATTTTCTTGATCCTAGTGGGCTGATCTGCCTTATTCTGCCTTGTTTCAACACATTTATACTTGTTCCCAGAAACATTCAAGTGAAACTGCATTGGAAAAAAGTGGGATTATTTCATCCCACTGGAGGATTGTTTGAAGGAAAACAAGATTTGAACACTGAAGATGGAGATTTTATTTTATTTTTATTTATTTGTCTTTTTCATGGCACGATATTGACTTAAAAAGCGGCAAAAATCACCAGGCTGTTTTTTAAGTTCCACCTTTTTTCCGCTCCTGTTTTTATGGCAGTATACTGACTTACCAAAATAGTTCCTTGGGCCAATTTTTAAGTTGTACCCACTTTTAAATTTTAACTTGCTCCTCTGCTAACTCAGTACTTTTTACCTCCAAAATCATTCACATTTTTTTCCAGCCCACCTCTTCTCTAAGATCGGATACATTTCTGTCCTCCTTTGCCAAATTATATTGACAAAAAAGGTCCAAAAAGGTCGAAAATATGTGAAAGTGAAATGTAAACATGTTTTTTATACAACAGATCTTTAGTTGCTGGTTTTGGGTCTTTAGGCTTTAAACCGTCTGACATGTTCCAGATTTGAGATTTTGAGGTGCGGACGACATTAACTCAGAGTTTTATTTACTTTATGAACGCTGCTCTGACATGGAGACGATGAAGACAGAAAGATCCTGTATTCTGATCCTGGTTCGTTGTGTTTTCTTGCAGAGAATTGCCAGTGTTCCTGCTCAGATCTCCCACAGATCCCGCAGGCCGAGCCTCCACCTGCAGAGAACTGCTGCACAGGCGGCGGTTTCCGCTACACGTGTGTCGACGGCTACTTGAGGAAGGCGGGAACCTCCAACCTCGCCAAGTGCACGGAAACCGCCGGCAGGCCAAAGTGGGAGCACGTTGAGCCGCGAAACAAGAAGTTTGAATGCATACGTAAGACTGACCACATGTTTTGTGTCTTTATATTTCTGATCTCAGACTGGCGCTTAGAACCATAGATATGTACGTATCATGCTTGTAGGCGGGGCCAAATCAGTGTCTTATCAATTAAGACCCGTCATGAAACATCAGCAGTGCTTTGAGCTGCATGTTTCTGACAGGAAATAAAACAGCAGAGGAGTTTAGAGTTTAGATCTTTATTGATCCCCCGAGGGAGAAATTCAGAGAGACGCAGCAGCAAGTACAAAAATTACAATCCTGTGCTTTGCAAAATAAACAAGAAGCCAATAAAGGAAGAAAAGAGAAGTGGACTGGAGGTTGTAGCTGAAGATGCGAACAAACACGCTCATGTCCTGCAGGAAGGAAAACCAGCGAGTGGATCAGCGTTAGTTAACAAAACCTTCACCGCTGACAAAGAGCAGAGACGACAGGAAACATCAGTCTCATGTCTGAACAAGAACCACAGACGTGTCAGACGAGATGAGACAGACTGAGACGTCTGTAACCACTAAGTTATGCACAAAATTTGAGACGCCAGTTATGTGATTTTGATGGGACACGCCTCTATTTTTATCTCAATACAATTAGCAAGAAGTGAAATGGGAATCCGTACAACTGTGATGTAATTAACAAAAAGTTCAAGTGTAGCAAAACCCGCCTGTACAGAGTTATCTGTTTCTGAGCCACAAAGACTTGGAGCAAGAACCTGCAAGAATGTAAACAATCTAAAACCGGCGTCGTTACAAAGGTCAGATAATCTGGACGGAGAGCCTGTGAAACTGATGTGATGTAAGTGGTGTCTGGTTTCCAGTTGGTCTGATGCATGAACCAGTTGGAAAATAAAAGCTGCTGGCCGAACGGCCAAAACGTCAAAGGTTCACCAGCGTCTCGGTTCTTTTGACTGATGAGAGGCGAGCGCTGTTTTCCTGAGGTGAATGTATGAAGCCCTCAGATTATCGTTTCCTGTGTTTCAGCGGATCCAAGAAGACCGCCGCCAAAGAGCACAGCAGCACCGCCCAGTGAGTCGCCCAGTGAGTCGCCCAGTGAGTGGACCAGTGTGTGTGTGTGAGTGTGTGTGAGAGAGAAAGAGAAAGTATCTGTAATACTGTACTCAAAATGTATCATATGCTGTTTTTCCCCCCAGAAGTCACAACAACTGCCTACCCAGAATTAGTGATTAATGCCACCAGACAGCAGCGTGAGTACTGTCTGTATGTGTGTGTGTGTGTATGTGTGTGTGTGTGTGTGTGCATGCGCATAAACTTCATTTAGATTCCTCTCAGTGAAGCAGTAGTTCAGACATGGCTCCAAAAAAAAAGAAAAGAAAAAAAAAGGGAATTGGGATGATGGGAATTGAATCGACATTTTACAGAGAAATAGGATTTGATTTATTTACATGTGTGACACATAATATTTTTATTTTGCAGAAAAAACAACCAGCATTTCCCGTGAATCCCTCAGTGAGTTCTGCATTTATTTATTTATATAATTTATATTCATTTATTGTCATTAGTGATGTTTGCTGAAGTTGTAACAAGTTGTGTTAGTACTTAGGAACAGTAGTAGTAATAGCAGCAGTAGCACTAGTAGTAATAGTAGTAGTAGTAATAGTACTTGTTGTAATAACAGTAGTAGCAGAAGTACTGGTAATAGTAATAACAGTAGTACAGTAGTCGTACCACTAACTCGTTTACTCCTGTATTAACTTATTGTTTAGAAACATACAACAATTAACTTGATAATGACAGTGATTTTAACATTTGATTTGCATTTATTCTAACTTGACCACTGTTGTTGCCGTAGCGACCGCAGTCCCTACCAGCCAGCCGACTCAGAGCGCCGCCACATCTGCCGCCACGCCGTCCAACCTGACGAATCAGACTCACAGCGAGTCCTCTGCTGCACCCACCGTCCAATCAGAGGCAGGCAGGACGACGTCCAGACCCGCCGTCATGGCGGCCCCTGAGAACAGCACCTCTGCTGAGAACAGCACCTCTGAGGGCCGCCGCAACCCCGGATCCAGCACAGCCGTCCCCGGTGAGCTTCTGCACCGCTTCTGTCCCACCAAAACAAATCTCAGACAAAAACATCAGCAGTGGTTTCAGCGCCCAAATGGCCTCTCAGAGATTTACCTTTAATTCCAGCTTCGCCCTCAGAACAACTAGAGTTCATTTTTAATCGTGAGAACACGCCAACATCCTGCCCAGGTGTCAAAGGTGGTGTGAACGTGGTGTCTCACACATCAAGTTTGAGTTTTCAGTTTGGAGCTTCATTACCAGCTCCTGTCAGGTCAGTTTGAGGATCGCTCCGTGGCGACCGGACTGATGATGCAGGCCTCAAAGGTCTGAAACTTTCATCTTTAAACGTGTTTTCATGACCTCAATTCCTTAAACCATCCAATTATCTCCACACGTGCGACAGGTGAGGCCACGCCCCTTCCATTCATCTCAAACACGCTGTGCAGGAAAATCGTTGGCGGCCCCGGGCCACGTTCAGTCTGCTTTGGTTTCCAGGTTGAGCGACACGTTTCCTCTAAACGATGTGGAACATTTTGCAGCGGGCCCCGAGGCTGTTTGCTCGTGTTTGGCGGACGTGACCTGAGTCAGCGGTGAGGAACGCACTGCTGCCAAAGCCATGCAAAATGTAAATCCCTCCACTCTGTTAGGCTGATCTCTTATTTTGAAAGTCAGCGGCTGTAGTATCAAACACGTATTAAAACCAGGATCTGATAATTGTCCAAGGAGAACGCACAGATCGGCCTTCTCAGCCGCTGTGTGCTTTGCAAACTACAATCTGCTACGTTTTGTCAGGGCTGAACGCAGCCCGGGAAAAACAGGACGAAGAACTAATTACAGACAGCTGGTTCTGCCAACCCAGATCAAAGCTGCTGGAAGTGATTTTTTTTTTTTTTGTTCAAGTAAGTGTTGAACAGATCTACCGTGCGTCCACGTGGGTCTGCCAGCTCCGCTCTGCCGTAAACAGAAAGTCAAATTTCTGGTATCCTTCACACTTTATCCAATCAGGAGAGAGAACTCCACAAAGGGGCGGTCCTCTGTGTGCGTTCAATCTGAAAACAGTGTGCAACGTTTTGCTGCCGCTTCTGAGTTGAAAGACACGGTTCCTCCAAGCGGTCTTAACAGGCGATGGGGTACGTTTTACGTACGTGGATGTGTACGGCGTGCAGCCGTTTTATAAAGGCTCACAAAAATGCAAGGCAGCCTAAATAAACAGGGTCAACGCACCATTGTTTCTGTTTAAATAAACGTTTTGTCGGGGCTGAACGTGACTCAGCAGGAGGTACGGATTCCAGCGCTCCCAGGATCAACAACACAACCAGACACATCACACGGTTCCAGTAATGTTGTACGGTGCTGTGGCAAAGACCGCCGTGCACTCATGTGATGACGTGGGGAGGAGGGCGGGGAGTGCTAACGGACAGGAAGTTAGCCAAAATGCCAATATCGCTTACTGCTGCTTTAACCCGCTGCACGTGAGACTCGCTGTGATTGGTGGAGAAAATCATACATCACTTTCTGAGGTGGGCTGTCAGGAGGAGCTTCGAGAAAGGCCGAGGTCTTGATTTGACACTGATGTTAATCCTCTTTGGTTTAGGTGCTGATATCCTGTTTCATTTTCAAGACATATTTTCTTAGCTTCTCATTCATTTAATAAACAGATGTCGTGTTCCTGCTCGTTCCTCAGCAGATCGTTCATCTCTCCTCTTCATCCTCTGTCATTTATGTTTCAGCAGCTGAGTGATTTGTTTTGTTTTTGTCATCAGCAGGGCTGAGCATTGTGGGAGTTCTGCTGGTCATCTGTGCTGCGACTGGGATCGCCGTCTTCCTCCGGAAACGGTAAGCCGGGCAGTATGTGTGTGTGTGTGTGTGTGTGTGTCTCTGAGACAAATGGACTTCAGCTTCATGAATTTTGTTGTTTCCTCGATACAAAAGGTTTCATCTGCCATGTCCTGCCTCGTTTCAAGATCCTGGAAAATCCTGAAATAAGTAAAATTGTTTTGGGAGACGAGTGGAATTACAGCGTCTCAACTCTCTGGCTGAGATTTTTGAGATTAAACATAAGACATTTTGATTTGTTAAATTGAGCTTTTTTTTTTTTTAAGTTAATTTTTTTTGCCGTGAATGAACTAGGTGATTGTGTTCAACACACTGCAAAAATGTCCACGTTCCCAAGTCATTAAGTTTCATATTGAGTCTTAAATTTTTTTTCCCCCAAAAAGGCCAAAAATCTGCCAGTGGGATGATAATCCCACTTGTTTCTGATGCAGTTTTCAGGGAACAAGTATAAATATTTTGGAACAAGGCAGATCAGCGCACTGGGATCAAGAAAATGATACTTTAAGAAAAACCAGATTTGAACAGTCTGCCTCTCCCCTCTGCAGCAGGTCTCGGCGTCCTGACAGAAGAACAGAGGAGCTGACAGAAGAACAAAAAGTACCCATGAGTCCCATGGAAAACGCTCCGTCCGAGGTGTGTTAGCGGCGTCACGGCGGCTCGGAGGTCGTCTTCACTCGGGGGATGAAGGATTATTATGACTGGCGACTGGAAAAAGGCTGATTATTGTTGTTATAATTTTTTTAACAGGAACTTGGTTGTGAACTGGAGTTTGTTACACCAGAAGAAGAAAAAACTCTCAGTGGTTGATTTAAACCTCAGGGGGCGGAGCCACAGAGACTCACTTGAGGGCTTTTAACCCCAAAAATGAACTTTTATAGTACAGGTGTTTTTTCCATGCCTTCACCTGGTATATAAATACACATTTTTAATGACTGTATTGTTGATTGTATCGACAGGTACACCTGTTATTTACTGTCCACTGAATGTTGAATTATTTTGATAAAATGACTAAATAACTTAAACATGTTATACAGCTTTGTTTTCCATTGTAATTAAAAACTGTATACCTGCTTTTTGTATATTTGGGTTTGACCACTGTGGGTTCTGAAGAATCGTATTAATAATGTGCTGCAGTTTCCATTTTCATGCAAAAATCACAAATTTTCAGTGTTTCCCCC
>OMLF01049267.1:0-11575 GCA_900302615.1 Holocentrus rufus | reverse complement strand
AGCAGGAAGCCGCAGCCATAAAAAAGGAAAAGAGGAAAAAAGCCAATCTCTCCCTCTCCCCATCTCTCTCTCTCCCTCTCTCTCCGCTTACAATTTCCATTCGCTTGCATTTTCTATTGAAAGCCAATAGTGTTGTCCTGGGCCTGAGATGGATGGCTGCACTAGAGCTAAGGTTTAATCAATAGGTCTTTTTAATTTGCCATCGATCCATGTTAAAAGCTACTGCGGTTGTTGCTGCTGCTGCTGTGTGTGTGCGTGCGTGCGTGTGTGTGTGTGTCTGCATACGTGCGTGCATGGGGACTGCACTCTTGTGTACATACGTGCATGCATGTGTGTACACATTGTGCAAGTGTTCTTGTGTGAATACATGATGTGCTTGAATGTGAGTTGGAGTGTTTATGTGTGTGTGTGTGTGTGTGCGTGTGCTTGTGTTTTTGTGCTGGTGTGTGCAGGAGAGGCAGAGATGGGCGCTGTGCTTTGGTTTATTGACATTCTAGCCCATTATTTAATTATTTCATTCCCAGACAGATACTAATGGAGCTAGCTAATAGATTGTGGTTGCTTTCCCTTCCTTCCCAGCCCCTGAATATACGTATAAATGGAATTAGGCTTGACTTGCCCGCTGTGGGTGAGCATTCACGATGCAATGGAAGGCCTCTCCCTGGAGACTGGATCCTCCTATAGGCACATCAACAGCTAGAAATGCACTTAGTAGCACATCCAGCCATTGTGGCACGTCATATACAATTTTGCTGGCAGATGTGATTGGCAGCTATTACAATGTGTGTCCAGTGTGTTTGTGAGTGTATCGGGCCTTGCTCTGGGTTATCATGGAGATTCAGGCCCATGCAGGTTTCCCCACAGTATTAAGGTGATGAAATGACACAGAGGGCTAAAAGGGCTCAGTGGGGGAGGCTAAGCAAAATTCCAGTGCAGTGTGTGTATGTGTGTGTGTGCGTGTCACAGATTGGGGAAGTAGCTTAGCATGTGAGTTTCAGTCCTTGTATGATCATTAAGGCTGCCTGTTTTTATTTATCTGCTGCTAGCAACACACACACACACACACAAACACACATACACACACACACAAGCCCATGTTATACTCCCTGAAGCTTCTCTATTTCTATCTTAAATTAAAGAGACAGTAGTCCATGCAAAGATGAGTGTACACCTGACTAATCACCATTCCCCCCCTCCTGTCCCTCTGTCCAGGTGACCGTCTGCGTCAGACCGAGAACCGTGCGACCCGCTGCAAGGTGGAGCGCCTGCAGCTGTTGATGCAGCAGAAGCGGCTGCGCAGGAAGGCCAGGCGGGACCAGCGCGCTCCCTACCAGTGGCTGCCCAACCGCAAGGCCGGACGTAGTAACAGTAACAGCAGCATGTCCAGCGAGGGCTCCCTGGACCTGGACTTTGACGATTCAGTGTGGAAACCCGATGTCAAGGCGGACATGAAGTCCGAGTTCGTCATGGCCTAAGCCGACCCCCCCACACACACACATCCCCTGGCTGCGGGGCCAGATTCAGAGAGGTGCAAACCTTTGATTGGGATTGATGTAGAGATATTTTCTGAGGGGATGGATTGGCAGGAGTTGAGACAGTAGTGTGCAAAGATGTCTTGTGCAAAGAGGAAATCAAAGTGATCATAACGGCTCCTTGTGACTCGCGTCTGTCACATGAAAAGAGGCTCCCTGCAGACTTTTCTGTCATTCTGTCCTTCGCGGCCGACCTTGTGAAAAACAGCAACAATAACAACAGAACTTTCTTGTGATGCTTGGATTTGGAAAGGAAGCAACGGGACTTAACAGTGTACAAGACTTACAATATGCTTACAGAGACTGCAAATGTTGTACTGCCCTATACGAGGATGAACCATACCTGAACTTGAGCATAGCAGAATTCAGTGGGTGGTGGTGGTGGTGTTATTTTATGATGTTTTTTTTTTTGTTTGTTTTTGTTTTGGCTTTCTAAGGCGCACTCTGGACAGCTATGAAGAGATCCACACTGGACTAGTGAGCAGGATAGAAGCACCAGAGACCATCAGTAGGCTCTCAGTGTTTCCTGATCACATGAATGGCAGACGCTCATCAGGCTGCCGAACTATGGACTTATTCCAACGGGCATTCTTATATACTCTTATCGATCTCAAAACTCACCAACCAGAGTCCAGTTTTTACCTGTTACGGGGTGGTTAAACTTTTTTTTTTTTTTGGTTTGTTTT
Organism: Holocentrus rufus; assembly: GCA_900302615.1. Taxonomy (NCBI): domain Eukaryota; kingdom Metazoa; phylum Chordata; class Actinopteri; order Holocentriformes; family Holocentridae; genus Holocentrus; species Holocentrus rufus. Next base: position 9,357 of record OMLF01049267.1, on the reverse strand, counting down.
CATTTTGAAACGTATTTTTTTTTTGGTTTTCTAAACAAAAATATGTAGCATTGTTCACAAAGCATTCAGGTTTTCATATAACAGTTCAAAGTAGTTGTTGATTTGCACATTTTCATGATTTATAACAGCTGGTCAAAGTGTGCAAGAAAGAGGTGGGGCCTGAACTAGAATAAAAAAAAAAAATGAATATGGAAGTATTGATATCAACCTCAGTGACATAGGGTATCGATAGGAATGATTAATGAATAAACAAAATTAATATTAACAGAAAGTGCTTTAGAGGATTTTAAAATCTTTAAAATGTATATGGAAAAAAAATCTATTTTTATTTCTCTCCCTATCTGCTGTTTTCAAAAAACAGCAGCCCTCTGTGGCTTTAGTCAAGTCGTTGACTACCAACAAGTACGTATATCCATTCAATCATTCATTAGCTCATTCATGTATTATAGTCATTTAGCCACAACAAAAGGATAAGGGATAATTTTCATCCAGCCCGCCTCATGTCTTACAGACCTGAATGGACTTGTTGAGGGTTTGTATTAGTTTGTGTACATTAATGTGATGATTGGCAAAGTTTTATGAGGGTGTGTGTCTGTGTGTAAATTGATTTAGAATATCCAATGTCTCCTTCAAAGTTGTTTTTTCCTAAATCCCCATGGTTACTGAAATCCTGGAGATCGGTGCCGTCAATGCATGGGTCGTTAGTTTGTACCGTGACAGAATGAATCATCAAACGAGTGAAGATGGTTCCCAGTTTTTGGCCCATTTGATGAAAACCTTCACAAGTCCTGATAATGTTGACTGTAATTTCTTTATTGGCAAAAAGAGAGAAGTGGGATCTGAATCCAGCGTCATTATCTAGTGCCTCCACCAGTACATCCACTGACATATCAGGTTAGGCCTTTCACAGTTTTGCTGCTACACATGGGGACTTTAAAAAAAAAAATTGGGAGGGAAAAGTGACTTTTCTTTGCATGCAAAAGTGTGAATTATACTGATCTTTTTTCTATTGATGGAAGAAAAAAAAAGAGAAACTGGTGCTGTGGGGATGGAGGTTAACAACATGCATGAAATTTGTGAAGAAAATAAAAAAAAAAAACAACGCTGCTTTTGTTGGTTAGGTTTTGTAATTTTGTTTTTCATTGTTAGAACAACAGTGTCCTGCTAAAGTATTAACGACGCAAAACCAAAACAGATGAAGTAAGTGTGGACTCGTATCTTGCTCAGCACTGAACATTCCTGCTCTGTGACAATGAAGACGATGATGTTAATGATGATGATGATGAGCAAAGAGGAACTGACTCTCTACTCCCAAAACGCTGGTTTTACCCCCCATGACTCTCAAGGACCCAAAACGGCCTACGGACTGTAAAGCCACCTCCCCTCCTCCCAGCCTGAACGCCAATTAAGGCTCACGTGGACGTTTTAGCAGGGAACCAATGGACCAGCGGATACACAGTACTTTCCATGATACCCAAACCTGTTCTAGAGAAGCATCTAGTCTGACTGTCTGTCTGTTTATCTGTCTGTCTGTCTGATTGATTGACCACCCTACCACAATTGCACTCCCAGAGATTGCAGTGAGAGATTACCTTTTTGGTGAACCTCATCTTTTTTTTAAGTGGCCTTACCTTTCACTAAAAATGAGACACTTGAGGACAATGGGGGCGGGAATGTTTTTGGTTTTTAATCTTTTCTGTGTATCGTTGTCAGACTTGTTGTCATCAAGGCACCATTTTGTCACTGAGGACACTGGGCATCTCTTGTTTAGTGCTTTTAGCTGGTGGAGTCTCTATTATGTCAAGGCTTCTGTGCCTTAAAAATGTTGCCCTTGCAGTGTCAGTGTCGGATTTTAAGCTGAACAAATTGTTTCCTTTGATTACTATTACGAGACTGTGGTAGTTGCAGCCATGAGAGTCGTAGATTTTAGGGGTAAAGCTTGTTTGAGTGAATCGATTGCTATTGAAAAGTCGATGTTGTTCCTCAAATATTGTCTTTCTCCCGTTTCTTCATCGTGTTGCCATGCTTGTTGGTCTCCATCGTCTGAACTTCGTATCCCTCTTGACTCTTGTCCTGCCACCAACAAGCTGCAAAAGCAACCAACTTGCATAATTTATGTTAGCCGAGGAAGTTTCGACCACAGTACTTAACATGGCAACAAACAGCCCTGATTCAGAATAGGAAAGTCCTCAGAGGACTCCAGACTACATGCACTTCCTCTTTCCTTGGACACAACACATTAAAGGACAATTTACCCCCTGCCCCTCCCAAATTTTATTTAAAATTTTTTTTTGTATATGTATGAACTATACTCTGTGTGTGCCTCACTTCTGTGTGAAATTCAAAAAGATGAAACAAAACAAAAAAGATGACAAGGGATGATGGGATTTAAACACGTGGGTTGGGGGCATTACAGAGGGGGGAAACAGTACGTTGGTGGAATTCTGATCACATCATTTAAGTTGCCTGTTCTTTCTTGTAGCCAACCATTGAAAATAATAACAGGATTCAAGAATACAATTTACAATGTTCTAGCTCTAGACCGGTGTAGCACATGTGTGACTGTATTAATTTATGAAACCAAAATGGTAACTGTGAATTATGTATTTCTTTGTGCATTTTCTAAAAGTGGGGGAGAAGGTCGTCGGGACAAAGCAGCAGCCGATGCTTACGTCCGAAACTTTTTGTTTTTGGTGGAATATAATGGAAATGATCAGTTTCCGGAAAAAAAAGAAAAAAAAAACAACTAAAAAATATATGAATATATTTTTTTTCTTAAGCAATACATTTCAGTGTGACTTGTGATAGAACATTTTTCTTTTTTTTAGGTAATAAATAAATAAAAAAACAAAATGAGTACATCTTGCCGTCTCTATGAGTATTCATTACATTAATATTGAGGTATTGAGTGAAAGGGGTTATTCAGTGTAATATTTCATGTGAGTAACTGGATATGAGTGACATATGAAAACGTAGAGAAGCTAGGAACAGCATTGATAAAAGATTGCCTTTCCCAATATCAAAACCTCATGCAACGAATGATTGGAGTCTACCATACCAACTAGTTGAGAGGTGGGTGGGGGCATCCAGTGTGTGTGTGTGTGTGTGTGTTGGAGAGGGAGGGGGAGGGGGGATCAAAACAAGTTCAGTGAGCGAGCCAGCAGAAGTGTTCTCCACATCTGTCAGTACAGCCAGGCTCAAGATGAGACAGAATATCGAAGTGGAGTGACAGATTGAAGACGGAGGGGAAGAGAGAGGAGAAAGAGCAAGTGGTACATCATGTGAAGCTCGCTTCCTGACACATGTACTTACAGCAAAAAGGTGTTTTGAAGCAGCACTCGCAGCCTAGTCTCTTGTACCGCGGCGAGGCTGAGAACAGAGCTCTCGACTCGGAGCATCAGGAAACACCTGAAAGAGCGTCGAAGTTGAAAGGACAAATTTGACTGTGTGTCAGAGCGTCGCTGAGGCAGTGCCCCAATAACGCGACGCACGCGCTGGAGAGACGTGGCAACATCGCGCGACAACAGACAACTGCCTCTGGAACTCATTACCCTGATCTATTTATTCGTTTGTTTGCAATATAGAAAATAATAATGAGCCAAAAAGGATGGTGGCGTTAAAACTTAATTAACACTTACAGATGGGCCAACATATGACATACCTCTTAAAGAAGCAAAAGGTGTCAAACTTGGAGAGGAGAACTATTAACTATAGGTACTCATGGCAGTATCTAAGCATTTGAGCTACTAATTTGTGCTGATTAGAGCGCTGCTAACCTGCGTTACAGTTGTAATTAGGCTATCAGTGTTAATGGATCTGTTCTCAAGCGAGCTGCAGCTTTCCGTAAGATTAACGAAAATACCTTCCACATATGAAGTCATTTCGTACCAAGCCTTGGACGGCCCGCGCCTCTATCTCAAAGGTTTGGCACACACACAAATGGCTGCTTAATATCACATTAAGAAGCAATAAGTTGCGCTGTGCCAACCTGCCGGCTAGTGAGCCAGTCAGGCCAGATGCCTCGCGTTGTTTACACCTTCATCCTGATCGCACAGATAATGGCCAAGGACTAGCAGCGTGTCCCTCGGCCCTGCTCTCTCTCTCTCTCTCTCTCTCTCTCTCTCTCTCTCTCTCTCTCTCCCGGCCTCCCTCCCTCTTTCTGCAAAGATGGATTCTGGTAATGAAAGCCTCCCACTCAGTGGCCTTCTGAACACAAGCAAACACACCTCCTCTCTTTGTCCCTGGACTGTAGGGAATAGAGGTCCAACGCGGCGGCCTGATTACGGAAGTCTGATAAAAGAAGAATATTGACGAGAGATCGGGCCAGTGATTAGCTCATCAGCGGCCAGCGGTCGCGCGTTTCCCAGAATACGCCGAGACAGGCTGAGGAAAATATATAAACATAGAGCAAAGTGAGGTATTTTGTAAACATGTTGCCTCATTAAAACATCAGGATTCAGCTTGGCCTTACGTTTGACTTCCATTGTCCAAAACTGCTTCTGCCCACAGCATCTCACACTGTCCTGATCACATGCGTTTTCAGCCTCAGTGTTAGAGGCACTGACTTACACAGCAGCACATACAGTATTGAATTATAATAATGTTGCTTTTGTGGTTAATACTGGAAAATGCTGATATAACCATACAGGCATGAAATGAAAAGTTGTGGTATTTTGTAACCGTTTCCGAGCAAATTGAAGCTGCAGTGTGAAATAATGTGAAGAGACAAACAAAAATGGGGGATGTAGAAAACATGCAGTAATTTCATAATGTCAGTGTGGTGCTTTTCTCTCTTTCACATAAAGCTCCAGAGATTCAAACAAAACACAGCTAGACTGTTGATGCACATTTGCAATGAGAATAACAGCTGCACCGAATGGATTCCTCATATTTATTTCTGTTTCTTTATTTATTTTATTTTTTTTGTTGTTGTCACTATTTCACCCCACCCGTCACAGTTTACTGTTCAGCTTTGCATTTCAGTGAATTCACATATACATGAAATGTGGCGGCAAGCTGATAAACTCACAGACTTTCCAGTCATACTGCAACTATCAAGGAGCCTCTTCTGAGAAGTGACTGCCTATTTCTGACTGCTTCTGACTGTCAGCGTCAGCCTCCACACTATATGCTGCTTACTGCAGGCTTGCTGTCTGTGGATGTAACTGTCTTTAGAGAGAAGAACAGAGAGAAAGAGAGAGACAGAGGAGAGAGAGAGGCTCAGCTGCCACCGCAAACTGAAACCCTGTGGCTCTGGGATCGAGAGGAGTTCCGCAGAGTTGGGGTTTCACACGTTGTTGTGTGATCTAAGATAAGACTCGCTCAGCTGTATCCTCCCATCACTTAAACACACACAAACACACACACACACACATGCACACATATGCACACATGCACACACACACACACAAGTACAACGGAAAAAACTCAAGGATGTCACCAAGAGAGTATTATACGCCTCCTTGTCATAATGAGAGTTCATCGCACTGTGTGCATGTTGGTGTGTGTGTGTGTGTGTGTGTGTGTGCGCACGCGCTCATGTATGTGCCTATGCTGGTGCAAAACTACTTACCGACATTTTTTGTGATAGATAGCGAAAAACAAAAATGGATCTCTCACACACACACACACACACACATATAGATAGATATATATAGATAGATAGATAGATAGATAGATAGATAGATATACATTTATATATAAATAACAGACCATAGAAAGAGATCACTTCTTCAGAAACTGTTCCTTTATTCTCAGTACATACCTTTTACTAAAAATGAGACAGTTCTGAACTTCGAAGGCAGGATGTTTTTGTTTTAAAAGTTTCTGTGTAACATTATCAGATCAATCAAGAGACTATCTTTTTCACCGCGGACTTGTGCTTTTAGCTGGTGGAGTTCTCTCTTCTGTCAAGGTTTCTGCTTTATAACGTTGTCCTTGCAGTAACATTGTCAGTTTTCAAGAATGGGTTTGGTATTTTTCAACCCAGGCTGTATTACAAATTTGATACCCATCATCATATATCTTCACTTCATAACCTCACTGCTAGTTTTAGCGAGGGGAAACTCACCACTCTGCTGCAGCTTCTTTCTAACGTTAGCCTTCAGCACAGTTCAGAAGGGCACTCGTTTTTATCCTCAAAAACCAATCTAAATATCCTTTTTTTGAAAGCAAAAATGGTTGCAGGTAGTGCTTTCCAACAAGTTTTATTTAGTATTTACAGTAATACATTGCCTTGAGCACATGCACACTTTTCTGCTGCGTTCATGTGAACTCAGATCTCGGAATTTCCATCTTCCGAATTCATGCACTGTTGCCAAAATCTACAAGACAGAACTTCCCCATTCCCAGTTCAAGTGAACACAGCATTAGCCAAGTTAGCAGCAGAATGGTATGGACGTGTGCAAGGCAATATATTATTGTGGTAAATAAAACTTGTTAGAGAGGACTGTTTGCAGCCATTTTTTGAATGGACAATGTCAAGACGAATTCAGAAAGGACATTTATTGTATTTTTGTTTTTTTTAAGGCTGAAAATGAGTGTAGCAAGTCTAGCAAGAAGCTGGGTGGTAAGTTTATTTTAAAACTAGCAGTGAGGTTAATTGTGCTATATGTACGATTAAAAAAGTTGGATATCAACATTTTAAAATGGCCATGGCTGAAAAATACCAAAACTATCCTTTACTCACTGAATAATGCACAAAACTACAGTAACTGTGGCCATGAAAGTCATCGATTTTTGGGATAAGGCTTGTTTGGGTGAATCTTTTAATTTTCAAAAGTTGGTGTTATTCCTCACATTCTCCCTTTCTGCTGTTTTTCCATTTATTTTGGGTGTCTGTTGTGCTCCACAAAGTCCAAAAACAGCCTCGTTTCTCTGATGAAAGCCCCATCTGCACCGGAGAGTAATGAAGTGAGCATACTGAAAATGCATTTTCTTCAGGTCAGAACATAAACATCAGCTTGGCCTCACAATCTCCTCCTTTGTGAGACCTAGGGCTGTTCGCATGGTCAGCAGGGACCTTGTTGCCTTTTGTCTATTTTTGTTTATTCCCTGCGCAGTTGAAAGAGAAGAATGGCTTTCTGTTTGAAATATTACCTGATGGATATTTATGCAGCTGTGAGGCTGTGAAGAGGACCTTTGATATCTTTTCAAGCTATCCCATCCCCTTCTCACACACACACACACACACACACACACACTGACACACAAACACAATTCCTCTGTGCTGCCCTGAACAAGCCGTCACTGGCCAGTACAGGACATTCCCAGGCAAACACACTCACACCAATGTAACACATGTACACCCAAAGGTGTTCAGCTGTCCATCTCTATCACTGAGGAGCTGACTTCACCGCTCGACCTTGTGACCCCGGGGGGAATGGCATAAAGGTCAGGGTTAAAATAAACTCTGGAACTGGGTAAACAGGATTTGTACACCCAACCACCCCGGAGCTCACTAATCAAACTCCACAGAGACTGGAGAAAACGGTTGTGATATCTCTTTATATCATCTCTACATAAGCTATTATATGGAAATTATGAAAGTAAATGAAAAACAACAGTATTTCATGCTTGCAGAAAAATGTTAAGAAATATTTTGAAAGAGCTTTGAATTAACATTTTTGAATCTGTGCAGTAAGTTTAATCAATGTCTACCACAAATAAGGCTGCGCTCAGACATTTAGAAAACCTGTCTGTCAGAATCTCCTGAATGCAATCAGATTGAATTATCTGTGCACATTTGATCCACTTTTTCAAAAGATATGATGTGCAACTCTCTTTTGTTGCATGTGGGAAATTTGAATGTAGTTATATTTTTTTTTACTCATTCATATAGCTGTATTTTGTTTGATCAAAACTTTTATGCATGTCCACATATAGACATTTATTAATGCAAATGTTCAAAATTCAAAAATGGCACTTAAAATACATTAGACTCCAATGTGCAGATCAGAGGAAATATTGTTTCACTTCTGAACAGCAGTTCTTCACTGGGCTTTATGATATGAGAGAGCTCTTAAATCAAATGGCACTGCAACTTATATCTTGGATAAGAAAAATACTTTTGACCATGAAACAAGAATTGTGAACTGGAGGCAATACAGAAAATTTGAGTTTGAGATCCTTCAGTGTGTTTGTAAAATTCCATGTAATGGCAATTTTTTGAGGCAATGTGGATGGAAAAATTTTTTGCAGATTTCAGTATTATGTCCAACATTATTTGGCCATTATGCCATTGCTGTTGATGGACAGTGTTGTCCATCATTGGCTCTGCTGCAGTGCATGGTACTTTCAGGGTAACACCTCCTGTTGTGGCACTGGCTTCCACCTGCTGTAAGCGTTGTGGTTTCTTACAGAATTAGCCCTTGGGAGGATACTGGCAACTGTCGTGTGTCAGATGCTCTGTTTTTTTGTTAGGGTCTTTCATGTCTTTATTTGTCTTTTGAGTAGAAGTTCAGGAACCGTTGCTGCAGTTGCTCCAGTGACCTTTAGCAGCTGTGGTGGTGAAACTGGCTGAGCTTCATCCTCACCTCATCCTCGTTCCCTCTGCCTCTCTGCGTCTCTCGCTTTCTTTCTCCGTCTCATCTATGAAGCCACATCCCCTCTATGAATCATACACGATGTCAATCATAAAGCAAGTTGCTGCTTCAGCAAATCAGCTCTTGTTTTGTGTTTTTAGCGCAAAAGGGATCCTACCCAGAAAGGTAAAGATAATCGGTATTTTTCCTTTAACCTTACCCGCCTGATCTCTGTGTCATAAACTCTGCGTAGCCCATGACACAGCAGTATTGCACTGCACGTTTTAGCACAGCACAGCAGCACGAGCAGTGAATCAAATTTTATTCATGTGGCACATTTCATACGTTAAAATGCAATGCAACGTGCTGTATATGGGAGAAGAAGACTAGTAAAAGCAACAAAATATAGAAAATGTAGGAGCTAAAAAAAAAAAAATTAGAGATAAATAACGAGCACAGCAGTTAGGGTCCAGTTTTGTCCCGAGCTCTGTGCTGCATGTCATCCCCTCTCTCTGCCCTGCATTTTCTGTCTCTCTTCACTATGAGAAATGCCCAAAAAATATCATAAAAATAAAAGCAATACAGCCTAAACCAGCTTAGCCCAAACCAGGCCAGTCCAGCATAAGATACAAAATGGTCTGATCTATAGCATAGCGCAGTCCAGAGTCTCCTGAGCCTTTCTTAGACCCACAGGCTTGTAGCCTAATTAGGTGTCTGTCTCAGTTAATTGTGAGAGGTGTAGTGTTGCTGCTCCGTGCTGACCATGCCTGCTGTACAAACGATGTGATTTATCGCGCTCGCTGCTCAATGGAAAGGGCAGGCCAGCGGTTTGGAT
>OMLF01049265.1:0-13208 GCA_900302615.1 Holocentrus rufus | reverse complement strand
GAGCAGGGAGAAGAAGGAAACAAGAGGAGGGGGAAGATGGTAGGAGGAGGGGGTTTTCCTGTTCGACATCCCTTCAGCACTGTCCCTCCCTTCTGAGACCTCCTCCGATCCCTCTCCTTCACTTCCTCAAACACTGACACACTGTCCTCGCCTTCTCCCCCCCCCCTCCATCTCTAGCCTCTCCATACTGCTGAAGCTCATGTCATAACTTGGGCTGACACTGACTTGGGAGGAGGAAACTGGCGGTACAGGTGGCGCTCAACACCCCCAATCCCCACCACAAACCCCATGTTTCCCAATCATATGGTCAGCCCTCCTTTCAGGCAGGCAGGGGGCACAGCGCTATCAGCTCCTCGGTGACAGAGACATCTCAGCCCCTATCAATCATCAATCCCCTCCCTATATATGTCTTTGCCCTGTGTTTGTGTACATGTGGGAGGTGGCGGCGGCGGGGGGTTGCATCCGGAAGGTTCCCAGTCAACATGGATTTGTGTGACGGCAGCGTCAAGGACTTCATTATATGCGACAAGGCTCGGGCGGAGCGGGAGGTGAGTGAGGGTCTGTGGGGTTTGGGGTTTGAGCGGGGAGGTGTTGCTGGGAGCTGAAGTCCCAAAGATCTCACATGTGGGATTTAAAACTACAAAGCAAAACACAACCTGGTGATTCCAACTACGAGGGTGATTTCAATCAGAAAAACTAAAATATGAAGATCTCAACTAGAAATGGTGAATAAAGTGACTTAGCCTTGTTTAAGTGCAGTGGCTCATCTGACTCTACAGTAAATACACTTAGAGAATTGGTAGCTCAATCTGTCAGGTTGATATCTGAGTTATAGAGTTGGTATACCACTGCTACCACATAACCACTGCTAATGCCTTTTGTGCACTTCTGTATCACTCCGCCTATGCAAAAACTGTTGCAAATTGTATAAACTGTTACAAACCAACATCAATATGGAAGCAACAATCAGCCTTAACAACTTGACATTTGAGAGTGTCATATTTGTTAAGTCTGGGCAGTAAGTATAAACACTGCATAACAACCAATGTGCAGGTGCCAAGAGGGCCTATTTTCTTCTGGAAATTATTCTTGTAGTGTAATATTATTAAAACTTTTGATTTGTATATGTGTAATTTTTATATGATCATATTTGGTAACCAAATGTTATTTAAATAATCCATACAACAGAACTCTAAGTAGATCATTCGCTTCTTTTCCAGCTCTAGCCAGGGCTTGTTCATTATTCAAATCTCTTCATTTCCCCCAAAACAAAAAAAGAATTTCTCCTTTCTCATCTTGTTACCTCCACAGATTATTATTAAATTAGGATATGGTGTCATACCAAAAAACAGCATGCACACCCTGATGTTGCAGACATGTATATGTGGCCCTGGCTCTGTTTAGGCCCGCTGTGGAAAAGGGACTGTTGTACACCACATGCACCTGACCACCAAACGCGGTGCCACATTTCCGTGACAATCGCCACCTTATTGCATTTCTGCACAGAGCTCATTAGCCAGATGTTGGCCTCCTCACTGGGCCCTTTAGCCATTCACAGCTGATTTCCTCCTTAGTAGCAGTCTGGGTGTTATGTGGTGCTGACTCCGCTCTAATGGGCTGTTTCTGTTACATGGAGGGACGCCTCCTTCAGGCACCATTGGCAGTGTGTAATGATGCTCCCTGCTCTGCTCTGCTCCGCTCCGTTCCCCAGTCCAACCTGCCACAAAGTCACAGAGGCAGCAGCTACACACAGACACGTCGGCAGACACGGTGCCAGATATTTGCTGAGTGGTGTAATAGCTGAACAGTTAATATATTACTGATCATGTCCTTATGACACTAATTCTCTATCATTGTGTCGAATCCCAGACAATTAACAGTGTATTACGACTCATATTACATTTGCCACGTGTTTCATGAAGCATGTGTGAAATATAGCATGACACACACTCCTTTCCCCGTCTCCAGGAGAGGCAATGAGTAGTTTTCACTGGCGGACAAGGCGAGCTCAAACCATGCCAGAAATCTGAGTGACAGCAACAAGACAGATGATGACTGGGAGGTGTCTGAGGCCGCTGGCTCGAGTGTATAATTATGCACAGGACTGCAGGCAGCAGGGACGGGAAGGCTGCCGGGCCTCAGTCCTCTCCAAGCCCGGCCCACAGCATCTCTCTGTCTGCCCTGCAACAAACTTCTGCTCAGAATCACCCGCAGCAAAGCTCCAGACCCTCGGAGGAAAGTTTTCACTGCCCCGCCGACTCCACTCACACTTTCTCTCTCCCAAAGTGTCAGACCGAGATTGGGATGCGTCAAACCCGCACGCACGCGTGAAAGCACAAACATACATGCGCGCGTGCACACACAGGCGCTTGTGGAGGTCCTCTCCAGGAGGCTCTCATTAAGTCGTGTTCCTGGGCTCTCCTCCTGTTGTCCCCTTGTGATTGGTGTCTGGCTTCGTTAGCTGTGACAAACACTGATTGATCACAGACACTCAATGACTTTGGCCCTAATTTGTTCAAGGACGGCAATCTTCCGTCTCGACACCAAACTTGCGTGCAGCTGGTAAAGATTGCGCTCAGAGTGCTACAGCTGTACATGAAGAGCTGGGTGGGAGTCTTAAAGGAGAGCTGGAGCCGCGGCCCAGCCAAACCCCATGCAGCGCTTCAGCAGCAGCAGCAATTAAAGCACACTGTGCGGGGATGAAAACCTGGTGAGAGCCAAAAAGAGACACGCAGCTTACCTCCCCACTTCCTCTATGACAGGAGCGGGACAGAGCAGGAAGGTGTCCTCTATTCCAACCGGCCTCTCATCTGCACGGGGGAAAACAGATTTTATAGAGCAGAAATTTAGAGGCCCGCTGCCTGAATACAACTGCCACATTGTTCTTACATGCACACACCAAGCCAGTCTCCCAGGAGATCCCATAAAGGACAGTAAGGGGTATTGTGAGGCACATTATTGCCTCTAGCTCTCCTTTCAAATGGTGACTTTAAATTCAACTTGGACTTCTAGAAAAAAATGTACAGTATGCTAAACTGACTTAATGCTGATAATATGGTACAGCAAATAAAGGTTTAGTTTCACTTCATCTCAACAGTCTACAGCACAGCACCTTCTTAAATGAACAACACACTAATCTAATACATTTCTAAATCTTCTAGTAGGTGAAAACATTAACCCTTATATCATAGTGTATGCTAATTTGTGAAAAAGATCTTATAAATAAAATGTTTGCTCCAAATAAGTCCTTTGGATACTTCAGGTAGACCTCAAGATTGGCCAACCCTTCAATCACTCATTGCTCCATATAATAAATATGACTAAGATGGATTTGTTTGTGTTGCGTTTTTTTTTTTTTTATCATGCTTTGAGCTTTTCTGATATCAGCAAAATCTTTGTGGTTTTTATCATGTATCAACATGGTTTACATTCCACAGGTTGTGCAGTTTGTAACTCCTCCAGTGCAGAGTTGAGACAGATGAAGCTATTTGGAAAAATTGCTCCACAAAGTTTAGGAACCACGTCTATCAACGCTGACTAATAATCAAAAATGGATGTGCAGAAGTCTTCCCCTGTAAAAGCTCCAAAATTAACAAAGCAATTTCCCTGCGGGGATCAATAAAGTTATCTGAATCTGAATCTGAATTAATTTATCTCCTCAATGGTTTAGCCTTTTCTCAGTTTGAGAGCCGCAGCGTCCCTCCTTCTTGTCTGATGTTGATTCCTGTTGCTCTACAAATCTCTGCGTAAACTGACCTGCTTTGGAGTCACATCATGTGTGTGTGTGTGTGGATGTGTGTTTGCAGAACTCACTCAGAGTGTGTGTATCGTTCAGTTTGAAGCTGCAGAGGACCTGGTCAATGTTTCTGGCATGGAGAAATCCATTTCCTCTCACCACCACCTGGAAACTCTCTGAGAGCGAGAAATGAAGAAAACACAGGCATCATCAGTGATAACACCTAATCTGCACACAAAAATTTGAAAAGTCAGACACCAGCATGATAGCATCGGACGCTTAATGACAGCTCCTTTGATGTATGCTTGCTTAAACATGTAAAAGATGAAAAGTAAAAGACCAAAACCTGTCTCCTATTAGAAAACCATTTGGGTATATAGTACAAGGGATTTTCAGGTGTGTGTTGACAGCCATGCCAATTCTCTCATGTGCTCAACTTAAGCAGTTGAAAGTTGTGTATGCCTCATTAGTGCTTGTTTATATGTGTGCTTGTGCGTGTCTGTGTGGAAAGGCCATAATATGCTCCACTGGTGCTAATGCTAAAAGTGCTGCTATTCACAAATATCTCTGTGCAGTAGCCAGAAGGTGTGTGTATGTGTGTGTTTGTGTGTGTGTGTGTGTGTCAATGTGTGTGTCTGTCTTTGACCTTTCGCTTCCCCCAGGCACTGTTAAAGCACTCTGATGGAGGCTTGCCAGCATATGCTGCAGTGTGTATGTGGCTGCTAACCAGCATATGTTAGAGAGTGGGGAAAAAACACTTGCTTAAAAACATGCCTGCAGGGCTGACAACAGCACAGCCGAGCAAAGTAAGTCTGACCTTACCTATGGCACCAAGGCATGGCATCAGCCTGAATGTGTGTGTGTGTGTACATGTGTTTGTGTGAGTGGATGAACACTTATGTGAATTATAGTGTATGTGTGCTGTTTTTCTGAGGGGCATGTATTTGTGTTCATATGCTCATGTAGTATGTGCATTCATGTGTGTGTCTGTGTGTGTGTCTGTGGTCTTTGGCTGTGCACTGAGGCTTCCTCTAGCATTATCGTGGCTAATAGAAGTGAACATTCGCCACACCTTTAACATTTAAAGCTTCAGCGTGAAGATCACTGGATAAAAACATCACTGGGCGCGGGTGTATATGTGACAGCACTTCCACAAAGATCAAAGAACATAATCATGATTTTTGACCATGAAAAATAAAAATAAAATAAAAATAGAAGCAGGGTTTAATGATAAAAATGAAAATAAAAACAACAAAATATATTTTTTATGTTCATATTCAATATATGAACATAAATATGGAGGCACACAGAACGGCCCCAGCATAGCAAAAGCAAAAACATGCAAGGCAGATGTAAACTTAACACTCACGCAAAATGGAACAAGCTATATGCACATAATAATTCTATGTATCAGTATATATACTACAGAATATATACTGAAGACCATGCAGTCATATAAGCATATGAATCATGCAAGCAGTGCTTTATAGATTAATTCAGAGCATGTTGTCCACGATACCGTGAATAGACAATGCGGTGCCCTGTCTCAGCACTAATCTAATACTGACAAATTCTAGTATTCTTGCTTTTAACGCTAATAACTTTACCAGGTCTTTTACATAAAGTGCAACGACTGGCAACATACAACCTGCCCTGTACAGCTCTGTATGTGTGTGTGTGCACGTTTGTTTAAAGAAGTTCGGTGACTTGCCACTTGTCAATTGTGCTCTTGTCATTTCCGAACGGCAGACTCATCTTCTAAACATGCACACATACACGCTCATCCATGCACGGTCATTACCCTTCCTTCCACACACTCACACACACACACACACACACACAGATATCACCAAATTAACGTCACTTCTCTGATTACAGACAACCCCGTCATTCATGTCTTCTCATTCCCACACTTAGCAAATTTTACCATAAAAAAAAACACTCACAACAATCAGAAGAACTCCAAAATTAAAAAACAAACCTAAGTAATTGAAACTGTATTCTTTTGTGTGTAATTTAATGTGGTAATTATATGGTAATGTCATGTTAATACAGTGCTGGTTTGCAGCCATAACAACATGCAACTTAATTAGATGTCTTAACACTAATTATTCTTAATGCTTGGTGTCTTGGCTGCTGTGGCAGTCATGTCCCTTTCGCACAATGTTACTGTCAAATAGCATGTGTTGTGTTCTGACAGTGTGCACACACACGCATGCGCGCCCACACTCCACACACACACACACACACACAGAGTGTACGGTAATTGGCAGATATTGCTTTAATTATTAAATCAGTTATTGGCCTACTCTTATACACTATAAAATGTAATCAAATTGCATTATTACATTGCATACTATTTGCTACTATTGAAAGTAGTAATTTACAGTATATTTTTAATTTAATCAATTTAATATTTTATTTAAGCATCTAATCTTAAATAAAAAACTGAGCATCCATAATAGACAATGAACTGCACCATTATTTACATTATTTTTAAGCAAAGTGACAGTAATAGTTCACCATCTATCAAGGCAAAGTTTTTTGTGAAAGTAAACATTATATTATTAAATTGTATTACACTAATCATATTTTAATTTGGTGTAATGTTTAAGAGATAGTGATGTCTTGTTACTCATAAACATACTGGGTGCATATGTGCACACACTAACACACACACACACACACACACCAGCACATGCACACACTTGATGGGCTGAAAGGTCAGTGCTGTCAAACACATGGTGGGCAGGGACTGGTGGTGCCCTGCTGACATGAACAACACATATGGAGCTGCCCTCTCCTCTCTGCTCTCTGCCTGCTGCTGTGGCCACTTGTCCATTTACATCTACACCTGGATGTTTGACAAGGACCGCGTTTATGTGAATGTGTGTGTCTCTGAATGTGTGAGTTTGTCAATGTGCTTGCCTGTACATGTGTGTGTGTATCTGTGAGTGTGTGTGTGTGTGTGTGTGCACGAGCGGACACTTTTGTGTGTTTTCAGAAAAAGGGGGGGGTGCAGCTTGTCCGAACAGAGCCTCTTCAATCACGTTAGTGCGACGGGACAGAGAGGGGAGGGGCGAGGAGGAAGGGACAGTGGCGAGGAAAGGGTCAGACGTTAATGAAAGCAGCAATCTCTGCTGTCATATTAGATATAAGGCCCAACTCTCACTGCCCACTCAGTGTGTGTGTGTATGTGTGTGTGTGTGTGTGTGTGTGCAGAATCAGTGCTGTCATGTCTGATAGCACGGCCCAACATTCACTGTCCAGTCTGATGGCCTGTTTGCAGGCAGCGCGGTCTGGTCACTTCACATCAGCGTGAGGGACGTGTGTGCATATGTGCCCGTGTGTGTGTGTGTGTGTGTGTGTGTGTGTGTGCTGACTAAAAGAACTGCTGTGGCTGAGGATGTGTGTGTATGTGTGTGTTGTTGTTGTAAAGCGTATGTTTGACCACATGGCAGGCAGAGAAAAGGAGGTCCTCTCTTACTCCTGAAGCAACTGTCACATTACCTATGCAAAATGTCTGCACCTATGCAAATACATCAGGATGGTTATGGTAGACGGTTACAGCCGAGCCTCTGGGCCTCATCAGCCTGTGTGTGGGTGACACCACTTTCACTAATTTACCCAATATATAATATGATGTCATTGATAATGACATGCATGCACAAGATGATGGTATTCATAATCAAGGTAAAGGCCACATGCTTCGTAATCAGGTTGTGTTGAGCGCATAACAATCTTATCTCCTTATTAATTAGGCCAGGACCAAGACTCCTTAATGCGGGTCCTTGGAAGATGTCCCTTGATTTCTTAGTTCACTGACCATTAGGCTCCTCATCAATCGAATAATAAATGGGGCTGTTGGAGGACATTTGGGCACACGTCTCGTGACATACAAGACAAAGACCTTAATTATAACGAGGACAGTTGGGATTCTTAATTATTTGTTTCTCTCCGAGTCTTTTTACAGTATATATTTTTGGTTTTGACGGTTTATCACTCCCTCTTAGTCTCTGGATTTGTCATTTCCTTTGCTTTCCTTTCCTTTCTCGTAGCATCATATCCTCTCTTCCCCTTTATATCCTATAATGGAGGTTAGTCTCTGCTGGTTGTGGTAGCAGGGCTGCAAATGCACTCTCTCTTAAATGAGTCCTAATAAGGTCATGTCAAAGCTCATTCATCCTGCTGGCTACTGTTACCGAATCTCTCTCTCTCTCTCTTCTCCTCCCTCCCATCCTCTCTGTTAGCTCCTAAAACTGCCGTCCAAGGACAGAGCAGCTACACAACAGAGGAAGAGAGAGGGAGAGGGTGGGGTTGAGAGGGCCAGAATGGCTATTTAACATATAGGATGTGGCAAACTAGGCCAGGGAGGCAGCCATGCTGAAAGATTCATGGCTAATTCCCCTGACCAACACCCCGCCGCCCCCCCTCCTTCCCCTTCCACACACATGCTGGGCTGAAGCGGCTATGCTAATTTCCCCCGGCCGTGAATGACAATACGCTCTCTGTCACTCCGCGGCCATCAGCGTCCGTGCAATCGCTCAACCTCGTTTTCCACTCCAGAGGCCTTAGATGTCTGTCATCTGACACAGTCGCACATGCTGGGATTGTCCAGCGTCTCAACAATGAGCGCGAGTCCTCGCTCCTCACACCTCTTACCTCCTGCACACACGCTGGACGGCTCTGCTGCCAGGATCTCAATGCAGGACTTCTTGATTATCTAAGAGTTGAACACAGAAGCCAATTAGAGTCCATTAGAGGAAGAGACATTGACATTTTGCAGGAGAGGTGCAAAACCATTAGAGACACAACATAATTATATTGTATAATCTGGTTTTGTGTGTGTGCAAAGGAGCATCTGTGCGTGTGTGTGTGTGTGTGTGTGTGTGTGTGTCGTACCGAGTCAATGATTCCCCTGAGGGCTTGAAAGCCTCCCAATACAGGAAACACATGCTCCATGGTGTCTGCTATAGTGGCCAGCTAGGAAAACATACAGGCAAACATAGAAAGCTTTCAGACTTGTATTTAGTGCTTTCATGTGAGACCGTCAGTATCCTGATCTAAATCCTACCTGGGTCTGGTTGAATTCTTTGACCCCCACACAGTAAACAATGGCTCCCATAGACCTGGCTCTCTCTGCCTGCAAGCAAACAACAAACAGACAAAGACGCAGTGAGCGCAAAAAGATATAATCCCATGATATACCATAGAACTCCAAAAAAACCCAAAAAAACACATGCATTTGTACTGTGGGAAATGTACGGTTTCTTACCTCTCGCTGAGCTGTGTCAAACTGCCACTCATTCAGTTCTCCATCAGTCAGAGCAATGATAACACTGGCTGTCCCTTTAGAAAAAAACAAAAAAATGAGCTTCATGTTGTCTGAACATATAGCGAATGTGATAAATAAGTAATACCAGACAATGCTTACCATGGTTCTCTTGATAGATCTGCGTGTTAGCCTGTGAATGCAAAGAGTGTAAAACTCATCAAGATCCTGCACTGAATCAGTTAATTGAAAATAAAAGAAAGAAATGTTACAAAAACCTTCTCTCGATATGAAAAATTGTCAACGAGTTGAGGCTTCAGTCTTACCATCTCCAAGCCTAAGTTCATATAGGTGTCTCCTCCAGGGATGACTCTCCTCAGAGCCGTCAGGCCTCCAGTGATGGCCTCTCTGTGGGGTAAAGAGGACACACAGGCCAATGAAAAAAAAAAACAACACTAGGAGAAGGGTGAAGCACAGAAATATTAACAATAGAGACAAAGAAGGGTAGGAAAACAGAGGGTGTTTGAGGTAGACAAGTCCTTTTCTGGAGAAGTATCCAAGGCTACGAGCAACACTACGCTGCCAAAGCCTTTCTTAGCTCTTTCATTTCAAGTAGTGACCAAACACTGGGTGACTTTGGTATGCATTTGTTGCATTTTGCTGCAGCTGCAATAAAAACTCCTAGGTGTGCAGAGAAAAGTTGTGAAAAACAATGTTGTGTGCCTTCATCATGGATAAATACAATGAGTGAGGACACATCTGGGTAGCAAAGAGACCCTGATATTCAGACAAAATGACAGAAATGCTTCATATCTGTGTCCTACCTGTTCTCAGTCAGTTTCATGATGGTGTTTCCTCGTGTGGAGAAGACTATGAAGGACATTCGCAGCATGGGGCTGGGAACACATGATTGTATGAGGTTAGCACAGATGAAAGAGCGCAATTTATGAAGCTTCTTCACATTTTCCAGAGACCTGAACGACCGTCCAGCTTGTACCTGATAAACTTCTCCGCCAGCTGCTCCACGAAGGAGTAAATCTCTATCCAGTGGTTCTTCA
This sequence comes from Holocentrus rufus, assembly GCA_900302615.1. Classification (NCBI taxonomy): domain Eukaryota; kingdom Metazoa; phylum Chordata; class Actinopteri; order Holocentriformes; family Holocentridae; genus Holocentrus; species Holocentrus rufus. The sequence continues at coordinate 3,142 of OMLF01049265.1, read as the reverse complement.
CACTTCCAGATCTGACAGACAAAATGGACACATCGTTATGAGGATGAAGACAGTGATGCTGCATGTTGAATCAAACGCAACAATTTTAAAGGAACAGTTCACACAAAATATGAGGAACACAGGCAAACTTGTAGTCATTGTGGGGGGATAGGTACAGTTTGTTGATGGAAATTCCCAGTGAATAGTGTATATCCAGCCCCACTGTGCTGGGATGATGGGAGACGGGACGGGAGGTTGTGACAGACTGGACACCTCGCCAAATCACACAGAAACTATCTGGATGAATAGATCACACAAGGGGTAAGTGGGCAAATAAGTTATCTGTTGTTGTTCTATTTTTGGTGAACTTTTCCTTTATGTGGCAAAATAGAGGGAACTTATGCCCAACTGATTCATGTAATAACCGAAGACATTCCTCTGGCCACCCAGACACATTCCACTATCCTGTAGCTGGAGTGTAACCTGTCAGTGGTGGAAGCTGCTGGTTAGCCTGAACATGCTGTTGCATACATTAGAGTCTCCTTAATGAAGGCCAGTCCCATGGGGCTGCTAATGGGGGCTAATTGCTGCTGGGCCAGAGGGTTGAGGTTAGACAGGGACAGATGTAGCAGTCTGCCTCTAGCAGAGACCATGTAGCAGGCAGCTGGGCCTATGTGCTTCTGTGTGTGTGTGTGTGTGTGTGTGTGTGTGTGTGTGAGATGGAGAGAGAGTGTGAGTGTGCATGTATGCGTGTGTGAGGGGGAACAGATGGTCCCAGTGAGCACAGCCAGTCTAACAACAGGTTGGGGGTCCGCACAGTGAAAAGGCTGTGACATGAACAACAGAGGGGCACAGGAGTAACACTCGGCAGGGGGTAAGTGTGAGTGTGTGTGTGTTTGTGCGTGTATGTGTGTGAGCACTGCCTGTTGAAGGATGCAATGACAACAAATAGCAGAGCTGCACAAGGCTAAAACTCAGCAAGGGGCAGGGGTGTGTGCGTGTGTGTGCGTGTGTATCTAAAGGAGTCATAAACCGAGACAAAGTCTGGCCTAGTTTATCCCTCAGATTCACGGCGGCTCTTTTGTAGCCTCCCATTTAACCAGTCATGATTAGAGTCGTGCTTCCTGCTCCACTTATCTGTCTCCATGTAACAAACTGAGGGCCTGGCACACTTTAAAATCCCTAATCCAAACAGACTCTTACAGGGTTTATAGAAGGAAAAGAAGTCTCTCATGACTTTGTCATACATGTACTCACTCAAGAAATTGAACTTCTATATTGATTTACTCCACTGTGTACCAGCAATACAAATTTGGAATGTTTCAAGGCTTTTAAACATCAAAAAACTATTTAACCATTACATTCTTCAACTGTTAATCAATTTGAGAATGAAACAATTAGCTCTGATATCAGGACTTGTATTTCTCTGTTGGGCTGCCTTCATCTTTAAATATGAGCAATTGACCTTTAATTAGTATTATTAGTTGAGGAGGGTTTCAGTTTTGCATTGCAGCTTTATTACTTGCAAAATAATACTTAGTAATGTAGTGGTAAATCTGCTGGGCTTTCATTCTATTGCTGGGTTACTGACTATTTGTATTGCAAGAAAATTCTTTCTTCTGCAGCCTATCAACCACAAGTACAGTACTAACCTCTAGATGCAATGTAACTACGTGAATCATGTTTTTTTTTTTTTTTTTACTACAATGTCTTTATGTTGCAGCGCCTAACATTATCATTCTCAGTAAATGAATCAGGTCAGTTCTCCTAAATGACATGCACGTGTGATCCTCTCTGCCCGGCTGGTCTTTGTGTCTGGGTCTTGTTTCCTCACCTCCTAAGTACTTAGATCACTGAAAAAACACCATCAGTGCTCAGAGCCCAGCCATAAAACACAACACCTATTATTCTATTTGCGGGCTACCAGATAGAGAGGAAAAATGTAGCCTGGTATTTGGTGTGGGTCAGACATGGAGTGTAGGAATGCAGGGAGCTGATGGTGCTTGAGTTTTTCTTATGTTCCTTCTGTGTCTGCTGAGATGTTTCCAGAAGAGCAAACACTCAATTCTCCACTCAGCATGTCTCATAGCTTTCTGGCTAATACATGCCTGCATGGTTGAACCCAAACATCTGAGCTGGACAAATGCTTAAGAGGTGAGAACTGGACTTGGCTTTCCAGGGACACTTCTCATGTCACTGCTACATTTTTGTTGAAAACACCCCACCTTTGTTAGTGTAAATCCATTTTTTCTCAAACTATTTGCAGCAACATCAGCAAAACAGAACTTTGTGATATCACTCTGTACTCTATCATTGAAGGATCAGACTAGGTCGCTGCTTGGCATTTAAGGTCTGAAAAGCCCAACAAGTCAATGCAGCGTTGGGAGAAAGAGCAGCAGCTTCCTGCAGGCCTGCTGAAGCATGCAGGTCCAGACAGTCAGACAAACAGAGGCGTACCAGAGGCTTGGCCATGCGTGTCGTGCCACACTCCCCAGGCTGCTCCTAAACTTTTCAAAGCAAAGGGTAAAGAGGGAAGAGTGGCTGACATGTTAGCATGGACACCCCACAGATCATCAAATATCTACCTCAGAGCTCATGAGTGGTGACCATTTGGACAACTGAGGACAAGCAGCAAGTCCATAATCTATAGTGTTTACTGTAGTCTCAAAATGAGACTCAGATACCACAGCGTCTAGCAGCTAAACCACATGAGAAACAAAATCACCGTACTCACACATTCTTTTGATGATGTCATCTATAATTTTGGTAGTATAACTTATTTTTCTTCGACACGCATGTGGGAACGATATTCAGCCAGGATACCTTGCTATGTTTTTACAGACTGTGAACATATCTGCTGCTCGCAAAATTTCCCTCTCTGCTCACTTAGCATGTTTTGACATGTCTGGCTGTTCTGTGTCCATGTGCATAATCTCATCTCTCTGTCCCTGCCAAGATATGACAAAAATGTCAATTATAATATGTCTGGGCATATACATAGATATATATATACCCAGACATGCCCATATGCTGTATGCATGTATACACACAGACACACATACATGCATATATATATATATATATATATATATAGAGAGAGAGAGAGAGAGAGAGAGAGATGAGGAGGGAGGGAGAGAGAGAGAGGGAGAGGGGGGATCAATAT
>OMLF01049262.1:0-10661 GCA_900302615.1 Holocentrus rufus | reverse complement strand
CCCCCCATCAGAGACGTAAGAAGCCGAGAAAGTAATTCAAACGGTATAATTCAAGTGCATATCGATATTAGAGTGTACAATTTTACAAGAATTAAATATTTGAGGGATGGAACCCATTTTCGAATCATGATTACTTTGCTGGCCATTTTACTCAAGGTAATTGGAATAAGGCCCTTTGCATATCCCTCCTCAGTGCCCACACACTTGCAATTTCCCAGTGAGATCAGAGCTTAGGGTTGTCTACAGTTCAGTTTATGCACAAACACACTTCAGTAACTTGCAGGGCACTTCAGCAATATTCAAAATTTAGATCAAAACCAAGTTCACAGTAGAAAGTCATTTTCATTATTCAGTAGAGATCTAAATGTAATTTTAAGACTGACTGTGGCAATAATATTGATTCATTTATTTTTTTTCTTTCTGTCTTGAAAGAGACAGAAAGTTGATATGTGATCTCTTAATAATAGACTTCTTTTTGTCAAAGTCAGCTGTTGTGTTATAATGGTCTCTAAGCAATCACTATGAGTATTACATGTTGTAATCTGCATGTACAAGTAGGATATGTTACATGGAAGTAAACACCCTCCTCAAATCATTATTTTTAATTGATTCCCAATGCTGCAGGGGAAGTTGTGAGGTTTGAACTATTCCTGGCTCTCAATAACTGTATCTGAGACATACTAAGCTGACATGTCATCAGAGATGGGAAGGAACCAAGACGGTTCGCTGACCTGTCTACAAATTAAAGTACATGATTTGTTTGAGCCAGATATTTGAAATATGTCTGACCTGAGCAGAGTTGTGGTGTGTTTACCTCAGATTCTACAGATCTTTTTAAAAAATAATTCTTGAGGTGGGGGTTGAGGTGATGACATAGGGCTCTGGTTGTTAAATGGCTGAGTTACTAAATGTCTGTGTGTCTGTGTGTCTGTATATGCGTCTGAAAATCTGAATCTCAAATCTCGCAAACTTCTGGGCCTATCAGCCTGAAATGTTTTGTGCACAGTCATGACTGTATGATGAAGAACCTCTTGTGGTTGCAGTAATTCAAAAACTTTGAAAAATGTTTGTTCCTCCCTCACCCCATTCATTGTCTAGCTTGTACAACCATTGCTCTCTCTTCGCATAGGCTACGACTGGGCCTATCAGTCTAACAGGCTTTTTTTATCCATTTGTGGCTGTGTTTGCTCCGATGGCGTATGAAAAATACAGGTGTGTTGAGTTTTCTGGACGGGTTTATAAAACACACTGCTTATGAACAAAGTCAACAGAACACAGAGCAGACCCACAGGAGAACAACACTGTAAAAAGTCTCGGAAACTGATGGAATCTGTCAACAAGGGGTTAAAATAGATTCAATAAAGTGTAAAACAGCTGTCATTGTCATATGTTAGTGGACTAATTTGCCTAATCTACTCAGATCTTTGGACAAGGGACAAGATCAAAGCCACCATAGAAAACCCCTCTCACCCTCTCTACAACCAGTTGTGGCACAAAGCAATAACAACTATCTACTTTATGTAGACATTGTGTGCCCACACATGCCAGGAGGAGATTTGCAGGACACTGAGCGCACTCTTCTCGTTGAATTTATATACACTAAAAGCATTAGCTAATATCAGCATTGGACATGAAGTCTACTATGGGTAACAGCTATCTTATTGAGGACATTGCTTCTCATTCATTTTGACCTCTTTCTTCCTCCTGAATCTGCTTTAATATCATGCAATGAAACATATTTGTGATACCTCTTTGCTCTGACTGGTTGTTGTATCTGTACTGGGTCATGACTGGCTTCTTCCTTGCCTGTACATGCTGACATGGTTGGCTCTGAGGAAGCCTTTTCTTGCTGTTAGCTTCTTAATATGCGCTCTGATAAATGAGTGAGATGAGTATTGCATCTAGTCGTTTTCCACCCCATTTTGGATGTGCCATCACACTCTTTTTTGAGGAGTCATATTGTAAAGTGCTGTAGATAGAAGTGAGATGAAGTTGTAATTTTTGTTGCACTTTCCTACATTGACATACTAGTGACGACTGCATTCAGGGAGTTGTTACTATAGAAACCAAGAACTAATAATGAAGATAGAACATTTATTCTCATGGGAATACAGCGAATAGAGCCATGCAGTCACCCTCTGGGAAATATATATACTTTACATGTTAGAAAAAGCTATTAGGTCCCTCTCGGGAATGTTTGTAGCATTAGTGATAATGTCTGCATGTGGTGTAATTTATGACACCACTTCTGCAGTCATGTACTGCATGTGTGTGTGTGTGTGTGTGTGTGTGTGTGTGTGTGTGTGACCTGGTATTTAGAGTCATGATAAACATGCTGATAATGGCTGGTGTTCATGTCTTACCAGTCTCACAGCGGCGTCCTGTGAATCCTGAGGGACAGACACAAGTATTGGGAGACACGCAAGTCCCTCCACTGCGGCATCCCTCCTCACAGAATGCTAGAAAGGGAAACAGGGGGGGTGGATTCATTCATTCAGCTTGTCTACATGTGTTGAATGTCACAGCGGTGGAGCAACAAAGGCTTTGAATTGGTACCGTAAAAGGTTTTGTGAAGGCATTACAATGTGCAAAGTGATTCCCTAGACTATTTTAAAAGCAGTATAATGCAATGCTCAGAGGAAAAATTGACACGTTTTAGTCATTCAGGTTCGGCAATAAGAAGTCCTTTGCAAGGGCATGTAAAATGTGTTTGTGTGTGTGTGTTTATGTGTGGTTGTCTTACTATACTTGTGAGGACCAACTATTGACAAACTATGGGCTCTGTAAGGACATTTGTAATTGTGAGGACAGTTTGGGTTGTCCTCACAAAGGAAAACTGAAATTATGGCTTATTGGTTAAGGTTAGAGCTAAGGTTACAATTAAAGTTACGTTGAGGTTCGGATCAGAGTTAGGCATTAGTTGGCTGTGGTTAAGATTATGGAAGGCAGTAGAAAATGAATGGAAGTCTATGTAATGTCCCCACAAAGATAGTAATACCATCATGTGTGTGTGTCTGTGTGTATGTGTGTGTGTATTCACAATGGGGATTGCCACAGAACACCTGATACAATATTATCAGAATACTGGGATGATAATATTTTGCATCTTTAAATTGGAATTTCACCAAAAACCATTGCTCACACAACATCTCACAAACAGCCCCAAACTGTCTCACAAATTCATTTTGCTTGATCAAAAATTCATGACTTTGAAATTTGTCTTCCTAGCGCTATGGGTCATCTAATCCATGAATCACAGTTAAATGATGGAGATGAAAAGACTGGAAGGGCGAGGGATACCACTGATGGTGTTATCCCTAGTACACTAAATAAAGCTTTTTCGAATAATAATCAAGCAGGCCAATCAAATACCTAATGAACACATGACAAAAGTCTTTCTTAGACATTCAATCAAAACAAAGCTGATGCAACAGACAATTCCAATGCCCTATGGGTGAAATGTTCGTATAATAAACGTGCTTCTTTTGAATACTGAACACAGGTCCTAACCAGTGGTCAACTTATTACCAATCAGCCTAAAGAGTGCTGAGTGTCTATGTAATTCCCGAGAAACTATGTGTTTTATTTGTCTACTGTTCTTTCAGCTGAAAATCTTTCAAATTTTCAGCTGTGTGTGTATATGTGTGTGTGAACGAGAGCGTTCCTCTACAGGTGTGTCCCTGGCTTTTGCTGATAGCAGGCCAGCAGTGTAAATGAGCAGGACTTATTTGATGAGTGTGCGTGTTGTGATACATCAACACGGCTGAGACAAAGGGAGAGACAAAGGAAAGGCTGAGGAGAGCAAGCAGAGAGTAATGTACTCTGCACAAGAAAAGAAAGAGCCTGTAAATGTGGGGAAAAGAGAGAGAGAGAGAGAGAGAGAGAGAGAGAGAGAGTAGTTCGAGTCAGTGCTTAAAGCGAAGTGGATTAAACCAAAAAAGAGGGCAGACTTAATTGAGCAAGTTCATTAAAGAGAAATTACTTTGAGTATTTCTAAGCTTAATTAATGACATGATTTGAAAGATGAGCCTTAATGGGCTGAGCAATCTATTTATAGTCACATACATTTCAGGATGTGTGTGTGTCTGTGTGTGTGTTAAAATGAATGTGAATGCCTGTGTGTGTCTACGCATAGCAGCTTGTCTCCCTTTGGTTTATGAAGCCAAAGAGACATTGTTTGTTCGTGTAAATGATCACCCTGGTATTTGAAAAAAAAAAAAGAAAGAAAAAAAAAAACATGCTAAATATACAAACCAATACATACATACAATAAATAACAGTAGAGCCCCATGCCAGAAGCTATTAGAGCTATTAATTTGACTGGTTCCACTATTTAAGAAGTTCTATCAGGCCCTCATTAGGAGCCTGATTGCCTCTGTACTAATAAACCTCACACTTAAAAATTAATTACACTTATATTGACTCAATCTATCTCCAGCTCTAATTATCATTTCACCACCATCAGCATAATGCTCTGTCTGCCTGTTGAACTAATGACTTCCAGAGACGAGGGGGCTTCACTAAGTATGTTGTACATGCATGCGTGTGTGTTTGGGTTGAACTGGCTTAGGTTTTTGAAAGGCTGGGACAATATTAATATTTTCTGATCTGTCTACCCCAAAGGGCAGAAACATTGAAACAGAATTTAGACCATGAGACACAAATGGCGGTTTTCCATTATAAGTCATGAAATTCATGGTTCTGTACTCATTTCAGCTACACCAGCCTGCTTGGGTTCCTGGTCCAAACTGTGAAAGACCTGATTTGATATCTAGTGTTACACCAGTTAGAACTGGACCCTGTTTTTTCTTTGTTCTGTTTTGTTTTTTTGTTTTTCAGTTACACTTATAAGGACAGCGACACATTCATAATTAATCTAGCAGAGTTTTTCCACGGTTTATGTGCACAATCTTTTTTTGTTGCTGTTGAAAGAGATAACAGTGCTGCACAGAGCCCTTTTACACCATTACAGAGTAATAGCACAAGGAGCCAGAAGTTCATCTATCAGGGAGAACAGAGGTTTGAACTGGATGAGACAGAGCATCAAGCACCAGGAAAAATGCAGGAGAGGGGTACTATCATCTCAAATTATTTAATCTTTATAAATGTAACAAAGCTATAGAGTTTGCCTAGCATCTATAGTTTATCTTGGTTGCATTAGCTACTTTTCCAGGCTGCATGATTGCAACACAGTTAGCTACTACTTAAAGGAGTATGCCAATATTTTGGGCAAATTACCCTTTTTCTGAGACAAGATGTTTGATTTTCACTTCTGTATGTCCACTGGTTTGGTTCCTATAGGTAACATTTTGTGTTAGCTTAGCATAAAGACTTGTAGTCTACAGGAGTCATTAGTCTGAATTTCATCTGACCCATTGGGTAGTAATTTCTGTCATGATCAATGTAAAGGTAATAAAACCCTGAAAGGAATAACAAACTAAACAATAACCCTTTACACTGACATAATCTGAGCATCTGCGCATGCTGATGGTGTACATAGCAACACCATAGCAACAAGCAGAGCCTCACTTGTCTCATGGGATCTAACCTGCACGGCCCGTCATGGCATAGGTCTGACAAAGGAAATGAAGCACAAAGCTGTTCACTAAAGGCTGAATGATCATCATAGTAATGGTGATGCTACCAATGTTACCACCCTACTGCTGCTACTGATAAAACATGTTCATTTATACTTGTGTGGAATTTAAACAAAATGATGTGAAATCATTTCAGGTCAAAGGAGAAATCCTCCCATCAAAATTTACTAATTCATATTTAACTGCATTTGTGATACATGCTGGGTCCTGAAAAGTGCACATTAAGTCCACACTGGGCATCAGTGAGTGCTTTCAATCTTTTAAATGCAGTATCATTACTGTTGGATTGAATTTTATAATTCAATATATACTGATATTTGACATATATTTAACATATTACTGTAATGTTTCTGTACCATTCATGAAAGCTTCTTGTGCATATAGTTGACATAAAGCATTATCAAAGTACTACTTTCAGCGGAGATTCTTCTATGTCTTTTCTGTGTGGGACTCTGGGGGGCTGACACCAAAATGTGATGTTTACCATTGTTCCCTTGGATCACTGAAATATTTTCTGCCATCAAATCCCCCCATTTGATGGCAGATCCCCCCTCCTCCAAATACACAAACACATCCCCATCCCCATGACCTCCAGCTAAACTGTCTCACTGCTTAACTGAGCCTGGTGCTGACTCGTGACTTCGGGAGACATGCTTATACCCACAGATTTGCTATTTGACTTTCCATTATGGGTCTAGATTGCTTTCCAGTGGGTGGTAAGAATGGAATCATTCCACTCTGTGCCGTGGTTAACAGCCACGTTCACGGCTGTTGGCTGTCCAAGGATCCATCTCAGAATTAAAAGTAGGAATTTCAAAAGAGAAAGCCAATGGATATGCCATAAATTCAAGTAGGTAAGAGAGGAGGAGAAAAAAAAATTATAATTTCATGCCAGAACAGAACTAATAATTAGCGTACCATAGAGTACAGCACAGCTCTACGTTGTGCTGCATTAAGAAATTGTTAGCCTCTTGATAATGATCTCATCTCTAACTGGAAGTGCAAATCTCATTAGGAGTTTAAGAAAGCCAAGCCTGACTGATAGGTTGTGTGCTGGCAGATGCCGATGTCAGGAGGAGGGCTGGGGCTGCATTATAGAGCATATTACAGAGCACTCCTGAACACACCATCAGTAGTAATGACAGGGATATCTAGATAATGGACATTAGGTTTGCTCTTCCTCTCTGTCTCTCACGCACACAACCTCAATCTCAACAATCTCTCATTCGCTTTCTCCATTAAGTCTTTTTTCCTTTTTCATTGCAGCGCCCTGTATCGGCCCAGTTCCCCTCCTAAGGCAGTAGTTTTGTAAATACAGACAAAATTCCACCAGCGAAGAAGAACTCGGCAAGGCAGAAACTCACCTCTAAAAGAATTAACACGAAACCACCCACCCATACAAATGCCTCACTTTACTATGCATAAACACGGCAGCAGTACACCCTTGCCAGTACTCTGCATTTACTGAACATCTCAGATAATGACCCCACTTATAAGACAATAAGGAGACAGAGCAGCCGGTCAGCATGGATTAAAGGTGCTTCAGATAAGATTTTTATTGTTCCGTAGCATAAAATGACCGTAATATATCTGTGGAGGCTTGATAGGGATGTCGATCGATACCAATGACTCAACAATTACTTTCCAGCCTGTTTTAAAGAGCGTCTGGTTGCAACATATTCTGTTCTCAAGCCAGTAAAAAATAACAAGGCAGTATTTTACTCATGTGTCTAGAAGGTGATATATCACATCTTCACAAGAAGTTTCTGTTTGATGTCCACTCTAATTAGCAAGCTGAGTCCTCTGCTTGTGAAAATGGGATTCATCATAAATATCCATTACAGATGGATGTGCAGGGCTCTGTTAGTGTTGATCCAGTTCTTGGGTCCCTGATAGAGGTCAAGTCCTGGGTTGCTTTGAAAATGTATTCCATTACAGTTACCATATCAAAACTGTGATCAGTAGCCTATATAAATGAATTACCCAAAGTATTTCTTTCTGATTGCCTTCAGTTAGATTACTTTGCCATAACGAGGCGTAAAGGTATCAGCACATATAGAAGAAATGGTGAAAAATTACAAGATTCAGGTTTGCATGCTTCTCATATGTTTTTAATGTTTGTGTGGCACGCTGGTTGATTAACATTGTACATTTTTGTTGTGGATTCAATTTGGATGCTGCAATACATGACACTGGCAGCTCTTGCTGGTGTAGTTTTTAATGCAAGTGTGTGTTAGTGAACTGCAAGGACCATAATAACACAGTGCCTCTGTATTCCTTGGGAACGGTTGCGTGTTTGTGCTGATCCAAATTGAAACATAGCCTTGATAATCAGTTGAAAGTAGGATAGTGAGATGTTGCAGTGTGATTATTATTAGACTGAGAAGACTGCACACAAACAATTTTCCTCGGTGACACATTTATAAAAAACTGCCGCCACTATTTAAATGGCCTTCGTAGTTTATCACATTTACTTAAAAAATGCTCCCTCTCATTTTTCACACAAAACATATTTATTCAGGAAACCCAATGGAATACAGTTTACATTTTTTTGTATGCAGAACATGTGAGTCATCTATTATTATCTGACCCTTTTAAAAAATTTCTGTGGGATTACATCAGGATGCCGTGGTTGCTGCATGGCCAGACATACCGCTCCTTTAAAAATGTATTCCTCTTGCTGCCTCTTTCTCGATAGAATCAGCGTGCGGTAAACATTAACTCATCGTGCACGCTGCCTCTGAGAGATTTTATCTGTATTCATCTGCAAAGAGTCACGGGGGCATGAACCTATCAGAACAGCGAGGGGAGGGAGACTAGAGACGCCCTTGGCAGCTGGATGTGAGGAGCTTTCATAACTGAGGGCAGTGTAGTGTGAGCATCTCCAATATCTGAATCCATTACTAAGGCACACACAGGTAGGCAGCCGACACCACTACTGTCTCCCACCTGTGCTATTTCACCGATAAGGTGACGTTTACTGCTGAGCGGCATACTACACTGGTTGAATTACCCACAGCCTGCGCTGCTGCAATCTGGCCCACAGTGATTGTGGGGGGTTGATTTTATGAGGAAGATTGTGTTGAATAGACATTACTTGTGGACTGATAGTCATTCAGTCGGGCTCTGCTCTTCGCTTGGCTTTAAAGAGTAATTTTGTACCCAGTTTGAGCTTCTCTGTGCCCACTGTGCAGTTTTGAAAAATGCAAGAGTGGGTGTGAAGAGGATGGGAGAGGAGAAGACTTTATCTCATACAGGGTATAGAGGAGGTCTGACCTTTAAATTTTTTTTTTAACCAAATGGCATATTTAAAGACATTGCCTATTGTCCATTTGAACACTAGGCGCTCATTTGAACCACTGGAGGGCGAAGTGAGCCAGGTTTAGTGAGATAAACAAATGAGCACATTTGTGCTGTAATGCTGACCAAATGACCACTGTTGTACAAAAGAGAACTAACTGCCATATTATGAAAAAAAAGAGAAAAAAAACTTTGTGTGGAGTTTTTCTTTAAATGAATCTATGAAAACTGATGATCTATGATGCCAATCCATAATGTCAAAAGCGTAAAAACACATGAATCAATGATTTTCTCAACCTAAACTTTTTACTTCCACCAGTGGATTATCACTGACAAAACACCAAAATTTACAACAGCTTTCTATGAAATAGAAATTACATTTTAATTTTACAGCTGAATGTAGACTCAACTACAATACAATTACAACAAACATGGATGGAATTTAAAAGTGAGTCTTCATGGTTCTCATTTCACAAGTCTACTGAAGCAGCAAAAACACATCCACATATGTCCAATGTAATTGTCTCATGGTTGTTTCTACACAGTCCCACAGTCCAGTCCTAGTGAATGCACTGTTATATATTCACAATAAACTGTGCCACACTTAGGCCTGCTACAAATAAGTGTGCCTCAAAATAGAGTGATGAACCTGTGTTCAATTTAAGTCTATTTAAGCTGAACACTGTAGAAAGTTGGTGATGCTTCTGCAAAAATGTACTGTACATTTTTTTTAAGCAAAATGATTACAAAACCAACAGAACAACGCTCTTCTTCACCCCTGACAAAGACAACTGTGCGAAATCTTTGGCTTTTCATAACCATCCAACACATCCACAGTGTTTTTTTGTTTATGAATCAGCATACCACGGTCCAGCTTGCCTGCTTTACACACCTCACCAAACTAAAAAGAAAAAAAAAAGATGTGAGGATGAGAAATGTGGGAAGAAAAGGAGGGATGAGAAGAGAAGGAAGATGAACTCTCCTGGAAGAGACAGTTCAGTGACTGGCACTGATGGAAGCTCTGGATGAGAGGGATCGGTGGGGACAAAATGTGGATTTAAAGTCCCAGTTCATTAGGCAGAGCAGCAGCTGGTGTTAATCACAGCTAAAGGGAACAGAAAGCATCAGCAACCAGTCCTCCCAGCAAAAAACGCTACCGCTGTGTGAATTCTCCACCCTGTACTTCTCAGCACATTTATGTCTCTATCTCCACAACCTCTGTTTTATCCTTTTACTGTGTTCATGCCATTTGGTGATGACAGTAGTATGAAAATAGAATAGGTCTCATGTTATATGTAATGTTGACTAATAACCTGTGCCCAAGTATGGAATTCCGGATCCAAAAGATTTTAAGTTGAGTTTAAAACTTGGACGTTTTTACTACAACAAGTTTCTCTCTTAAATGAGACTGGATCCACTGAATTATGCTGCCACTTTCCAATTGAGACAATTGCTAACAAAAAGCTAACAGTGCATAAATTTACACGACTACAATCAATCCAGCTTGCTCCTGAGCCATAAAAAAGATTGGGTTCAGGTTATAAATAATTTGCAAAAAATGTTGTTTTTCAGATGCAAATATCCACGTCATAAATTAGTAATTAGGAAATTCCCATTTCCCTTTAGAAAACCCCATTAGACAATAATCCTTTTTTTAAATTTTTTTTTATCTGTGTTTCAAAAATGCTAACCAGAGAAAAATGATGACAACACTTCTGAGAGCCTTGAATTACTAATTCGAGGGTACAAATTAATAATATTTTT
>OMLF01049261.1:0-36566 GCA_900302615.1 Holocentrus rufus | reverse complement strand
CCAATTAATGCCTGTCATGTTTGCTTTCTGGTGGAGCTGCTGTAAGTGGTGCAGACAATTTGTATTACAGAGGGTCCATCTCATGCATGGGTGGGCCGGGCGATGGGCCCTGCCTGAGCTAATAGGCTGTGGGTGCAGAGACCGCGGACCCCGAGCACGCCTGAAGTGGTTGTGGTGGTGGAGCACTCAAGTAGACAGCTGTGTGTGTGTGTGTGTGTGTGTGCATTTGTGCATGTGTGTGTGTGTGTGTGTGTGTGCATCTTCACTTTTGTGTATGTGTGCATGTGCTTATATATGCATGCATGTGTCTAACAGATAGATAGATAGATAGATAGATAGATAGATAGATGAAGTGAGAGAGAGACAGAGAGAGAGACATGGAAGTCACTTATTTCTAATAAGACAGTCTTACAATGCTATCATGGGATATTGCTGTGCTTGACTCTCTCTCTCTCTCTCTCGCTCTCTCTTGCTCTCTCTCTCCTTGTCTATTCCTCTCTTTCTCTTTCATGCGAGCCTTCTGTCTGCCTCTTTATGCCATCCAGGCTACTATAATTGGATCAAGCGGGCCAGATCACCTCTCATTACTGGGACTGACAGAGCCTGTCCAGGCTGGTTTCTGAGAGGACAAACAGCAAGACAAAAGGGAACGTGGAGGGGTTCGGTGTGTGTGTGCGCATGTGTGTATGTGTGTAAAAGAGAGTGAGAGAGCGAGAGAGAGAGAGAGAGAGAGAGAGAGAGAGAGAGAGTTTGCAACATCTTTTTTCAGATTTGTTTGTCATCTCATTGTTCAGATTTTCGATGATTACACACAACAACAAGAGTTAATTCATATTTTTAAACACTTTTTCAGAAGGCCTGTCATCAGCGGAGCCATGCACAGCATAATGCTCAGCTAATCATTACCATTTTATCTCCCACGTTTACCTGTTTGTGAAAAGAACATATAATGGAGAAAACATCATTTTTTGTTGCAAACCAACAAAGGATTTCTCAATAAGTGATGATTACAAAGTTGCTGATTTAACAACGGCTGTCTGCTGCAGTGACAAACATCTCAATTTATTTTGTTTACCTTTCACAAAGAGATTCATGCGCTTATCAATAGCTTGTTGCCTGCCCTGATTTTTCTCGATTATGAGAAACAAAAATTAGAGGAACACACACAAACATAAAATTGCAAGGAGAAGGTCTAAAACTGCAATGAAAGAGTTGTAAATAGATATTTTTTCCTGCATCACTAAGCCTCAGATTTAGCCATTGTCCACATGAATTTATGTCCTTATGTGGGTTATGCTAACTTTCTCCACTTTTATCTTTGCAAACAACGCACCTGCAGTAGTCTGTACTCCTTCACTGTGGGAAGAGCACAAACTGTTTACCCAACTTTATTCAATTACAAGAAAACATTTGTTCATTGAAACGTCTGCAGAATCTGGGCACTTTCTTGAGACTGTTGCTTTATGACAGTGAAAAGCTGAAACACAAAAAATCATCACTGTGTAATGATCACTGTGTGAACGTTAGAAGCTGTTAAGCAGAGCAGAGCATCATGGACGCATTTTGAAGTTACATCAAGAGCAAGTACAACCAGACTATGTGCAACTACTGTGTACAATGATACAAACATCAGGAGCTTCAATCCTTCTCAAGAGTCCAGAGGTTAACATTTTAAGGAAATATATTTGGACATATTTTTCCTATTAGCTGCTGCAATCTATGTATAGCTATCTAGTACTATGCCTAACTTTCCTGCTGAACTGAAGCAGTCGTTCAAATGTTTTTCTCCTTGTAGTCGCTGCTATAAGAACAGATCGTATATCTGAAAACAAAACAAGCAGCAGAGCGATCTGCCTGCAGTCTGACCAGTTTAACTTTCCTGCTCGCGTTGTGTGCTGCTCCACCAGACTTCATAAATTATTAAAGGTTCAATGTGTAATGTTTCTGCTTTCTTCAAGCAAAACATCAGCAGGAGTTGCTAAACGGTACCGAGTGAAACAAAGCACAGACTCTGCGGACATGTCTGCAGTCAAAAAGCACAGCGGGCTGCAGAGGCCTCCTGTCACTCAGACCACCTGATTGAAAATGTAAAAATGTATCAAAACACATTAAATTCTCTGGATAATGTGTATGCTGCTTTGAAGAGTGGAGAATAAAATATAGAAAATGGTATGATGGGTGTTATTTTGCTAATGCACAGAAATAAATGTGCAACTGCTGTATTTTTAAATGAAGTTTGTCAGGAGTTTCTCTGAATTCACGACCGATGAGTTCTGACAACAAAGTGATAACCACAGTGGTTTGTCTTGCTCACCTTGGCGCCTGACAGTGTTTACAGAGCTGCTTGTGTTATCTGCCACCTCTCTGTCTGAATTTACTGATCCTGTTTTCAAGGAATGAGATGGAGGAGAGAGGAGGAGCCAGACTGATTTTCATCTGTTCACCTGTAATATGATCACTGAACAATGGAGGCGTAAAAAACACTTTGCAAATGGCAGCAGAGTTCAGCTATACTAAAATTAGCACCAGTTACATTATATTATCACCTGAGTCTTTTCCTCTTATGTGCTGCAGTGAACGAGAGTCTTGTTGATATTGTCCAAAGCAAAGTACAATAAAATTAAATCAAAATGGCTAACAACAACATAACAAATTCCATTTTTTATGCTTCTTCAGGTACTCTGTCTCTTGCTCCATGAAAAAATCCAGAGGAACCACTATCAGTGCAGTTCACTCAATACAGCACTTCATAATTCAGTCAGGAGTCAGGAGCTTGTGTGAGGCTCCAGATCTCCTGCCCACACTGAGACCGGCTGATGTTGATGTCGAACATCATTGAAGGTTTGGTGCAGAGGGAAGAGGCAGTCAGAGGCTGGTCAGGAGAATGTTTATTAGAAACTGCATTATAAATAATGTTCAAATGTCAAGGGGACATTTGTGCTGTCTGGTCAACACCACGAATCAGACCTGTGCAAATAATCTGAAAACCTGACACCCCGCTGCAAAACTGGGTGTCTGACAGCCTATAGCTACAGGGCCGAGGATCTGATATGCACACAGAGTAAACAGCTGTTGTATTTGGGGGTTAAACAGAAGTTGTAAAGGGAAAACAGCGCTGGGGCTCTTTTGATTTCCATCAGGAAAGTCAGAGCAGGCAAATAGTGAGTGGAGGTGTGGGTGAGAAGATAAAAACATGCTGCTGCTGCCTGGTGAGCCGGGCGAAGGGATTCACATCAGAACTGGGAACGACTGGTATCCATCACATCATTGTTGTTTTTGTGGGAGACACTTTGTACAATGCAACTTATACAACTTACATATTTTTTCTTACAAATGCATGTTAAGAGCCAAATGCATGCTCTGTGCACAAAAAATGGCAGCCTTCATTTTCATGCACAGTTATCTTCACATCATTTTGGAGACTGTTGTACAGGATCTTGCAAGAGTCACAGTTAACACAGGTAACACCAGTGGAATGGCTCCTCTTAGCTACAACCTGTGAGAATAAGTGTAAGTGTAAAATAAATTTTACACTTACTTGTGACAGTATTTTCTGCACAGTGACGATGTGACGGCTGCCAGTCTGCCAGCAGCACCTGACTGTGTCTCCTTCTCTTTCTGCTTTGCTCTTTTCCCTCCTGGCCTCTCACTAAGCACAATAATGACTTTTACCTGCTGCAGCTTCGCTCAAAAGCAGCTCGGCCATTTTGTTCCAGTCAAAACTTCTAAGTTAGTCAGTAAAAAGAACGTGGAAGTGCCAAAAAGGGTTTTCTACCATGCACAAGGGGAAGCACAAGCAAACGTAATGCAAAAGCAGTTATGAAAAACACATTTTTGCAAACTTTTACAAGTTGAGACATTTATTCAGCTCATCGGCAGCAGCAACATATCAGTAATTTCAGTTAAAATGAGAATATAAACAAACGAGTCCAAATTAGTTTCATGGGAACACCAGACTAAACGAATACACCATTTTCCAACAGATTGCTTTAATTTCATTCGTTTCGTCTCCTAAAATGAGTCAGACATTTAAACAGTGAAGGGCTGAAAAATCACGGCGACAGAAATGGCTACAGATGGGCACTGTGACACCGAGTCAAAGCAGAGGATTGCAGATTATGGTTGTATGATTTTCCAGCATATTGCTTATTTATTTGTTTACGGGTGTATTACTATCCAATCCCCACAGGAGGCTGCTAAGGCCTCTGCGAACCAGGAGTTTGTGGGAAAGGTCAGAAAATCTGCATAATTTCCTATTACTGGTAATATGGAAAGTGATTGGACTCAGGCAGGTGGCTACTCAACCGACACAATTTCTTATTTCATGCACCTCTAAATGAATTCTCACCGACCGAGATGTGTGGTTGTATGTGTGTGTGTGTGTGTGCTTTTGTCTATGTGAACGGGACATGTGATGATGACTTTACCTCATAATGCTCCAGCCTGCGTGTTTCCATGAGGGCTGTTTTGTGCCAGCATGTATTTACCTGCGTGTGTCTGGATTCATAAACTGCCGGTACGTGCTCAAGTGGTGGTACGAGTCCACTTGAAGAACAGCCTGTATACCGATACCCGACACGTCATAAATATTTATATCAGCAGAGGCAAGGGCTTCGATCTCGACACATCACTCAGCTTGTATTTGTTTACCTGTATTCACCTGGGTAAATCCCAGGACTTTAAGTGCCTGCCTGTGGAGACTCACAGGTTGGAAAAACTTCCTCTAAATACTGCCTGTAGATATGAACATCATCCACACTCATGCACGCTAACACCACTACAACTCCCCAAAGGGTATTTGATTTCCAGCATGGCTCAGTGCAATAATTTCCACAGGTTTGCAATTATGGATATGGACCAAAAAAAAAAAACAAACACGCTCCATATGTGAGAAGAGACATTCAATTAAACACAAACAAGGCAAATCAGCATTTATTGCACATCCTTACCATGAAATATACAATGCTGCTGCATAATATATGCCATGCAATACAGCAAAGCAGATAAAACCCATATGAAATGTAATGTTGATAAGGTAAGCACCTGCCTCCTTTTCCATGTGTCTCTCTAAGTGAGGGAGAAGTCTTTAGGCGGTGATTAAAGCAGCGGCACTGACACTTCATTCTCATTCACCCTGCGCTCTCCTATAGCTGTCAGAAACACTCTCTGTGGATTAGCTTATAAAGCTAATGTCTCAGTCATCACTGCACATTACAACACAGGCAGAAACACACGCATACACACACACATTAAGCCATGCATTGCACCTTTTATGTCAGTGGGTGTTTATGTGCACTGTGCATGTTCATTATCAACCCAAAGTGACATCTGCATAATTTGTGTCACAGTGTCATTGGCTTTGAGCAGCCCCGTGCTTCTCATACGCACATGCACATAAACACACATGCACGGTAAATGGATACACACTCACATGCACACACACACTCACACACATTTGCAGCTGCAGTTGCAGGCTGAGTCATTCAAGGTGATGACAGTGGCACTGATCTCTCCCTGGAGTGTAATAGTCTTATACTCCGGCTGATTCTCCCTGCGGACTGACCGTCCCCCCACAGGCTTACATGTCCCTTCAAGGAAAAATCCAACCTAAAACTAAAAATCAGCTGTTACTGTTACACTTTGCATCCATTTTGTTTGTTGACATTGCTGTTATTCTCCATGGATAATCGGCCAGTTGCATATGACATGATGTGAAATGAAGATATTTCAGGCACAGCCATAGTATTTAAAAAGGAATGAAATTGTCTAAAACATAAGCTATACATACATACATACATAAGATAAACATAAGGTTTCTGTATCAGTTCCTCAGAGCAAATACATCTGTCTATGTTCAACATTTTGCACTGTTGTCCACAGTCCACTGTAGAAGACATACTAATTTTTCAATGCCATCAATCTCAATTGCAATGCAGCCACAAGACATATTGAATATTGCTTAAAGGGCATGACAAGAGCAGGCAGTGGTGTTGCTCCTGCATGCTCTCTCCACCCACACATCTGCAGACTGTTCTTCCTCCTCTAGTAATTACAGATAGAGTCAATGGGATTTACTTGTGTGCTTTACAAGTTATTAAAGCTGAAAAAAATGAACATCCACCAAGGATCTAATATCCAGTATTAAGCTAACTTTACTCATGTACAACCCACAGATGAATGCATCAGTTCACGCCAGTTCTGTGGTGTTGAAAGTCATTCTGGGAAATGTTGGAAATCATAAGCTGCAGTAGAAAAAGATGAGGCATGTTTTGGGAAAGTGGATTTAAATACTGTGTAAAACTGCATTAGAAGAAGCACAAAATTTAATGAATTGAGGCACTGTTTTGGACTCATGATGAAGACCCTTAGACTCAACTGAAACAGAATTAACAAACAAAAATGTGGAATAAGTGCACAATTTGATGATTGAGTCTACATGATTCTCATCCTTGACTTGACTTACTGATAGATTACATGCTTATTCTACATTTTTTGTTAGTGGAGTGCAGTGAAGTCCTTGAATTAACCCTCTATTCTGCATATTGCACCTTTAAAGCCCGGTTACAACAAACTGGAGTGTGCTGAGTTTCACAGGCTGGTCAGGCGTCACTGAACTGAGCGCTCTCTTATCGTCTGGACATTCAGGGGGTTCAGTGCGTTCCTGTTGGGAAATCTAGATCACGACACAGCGTGCTCAGAGTGCACACTGACCCCTGCAACTGAGGGGACGGTTTGTCCGAGCGTCTGAATGTTCCTCAGAGCAAATTGGATAACAGATCTAACCTGAATATTACAGCTACGTAATATCTGATCGCTTTTAAACTAAAAAGTCTTTCAAATTTTTGTCTTTATGTTGCATATCTTACAAAAATACAATCTATATTACAAAGCAGCATTGCTCTGTTTATCTTTCTGTTTATTTCTCATTCACAGTTAATTCTGCACCCCGCCACGTTCTGATGGGAGCAAAGCTTTTATATTAATTGAACTTTATGAAATGGCTTGACGATGGCAGGCCGGAGTCATTCATCAGCAGCTCTGCAGCAGTGGTGTCAAAGTAGAAGTCCATCAACAGAAAGAAACAGATCTTTAAACACAGCATGCATGCATTTAATTGGGTTTGATTACACACACACACACACACACACACACACACACACACACACACACACACATGCAGATGAAAGCCGTGAAAGACAAAAGCAAAAAGAGTTCATGTGTAATTGTGATGAAATTTTCAGTCTATAATGGGAGATGAGTGGCGCCATCACACCATGTGTCAGCTCTGAGGCACAATGGGAGCTGTGTGTGAGAAGGGGATTGTCTTCCAATCATTTTATGCAGTTACAGTAAGAAAGTTTGAATGCATGCATGAGCAGTGTGAACTCAATTTAGTTCATTTACTTGCCCCTTACTGCTTCACAAGTCACACCAACATGTGCAGACTGTTGCCCAAATATGGATTTCTGTGTCAAATGCATTTTCTGTATTGGAAAAATCCATGGGGCTTTCACATAATCATCCCTGTCTTGATCTGTGATTTAAGATGGCATTTAAAACTTTTTATCTGTGTGTTTTCATCTCTTACTCTAAAAGTTGAAAGCAACTTTTACCATGTAAACAAATCGTTTGCAGGTGTATTTCTGAAAAAAAAAAAAAACTTTTATATACAGAAGGGTGATAGATGCCCACTGACTGCAGCATGAAGTATAAATTGTGTGTGTGTGTGTGTGTGTGTGTGTGTGTGAGAGAGAGAGAGAGAGAGAGAGAGATGGTCACAGGTTTGCAGTAACAAGAGGGCCTCTGCATGGGTTTGTGCACTAACAAGCACGCTGACTGCTGTTTCAGCACATTAAGTTATACACCCAAATACACACACACACACACACACACACACACACACACACACACACACACACAAATCAATCTGCAGTAATCAATCTAGTTGCAATATGTTTTGCCACATAATGAGCTCTTCCTCTGTTTCAGTTATAGATGACAGAGCCTTGCTGTGCTTTTGTTTCGTTGTCACACTCCTTACCTCTCTTCGGGATTGATCAGTCTCGTTGTAGTGCCGCCTTCACTCTCTTTCATAACTGTCATACTGCATGTTTGTTTACTAAATTTGTCCCCTGAGATTGAAAGGCTCATAAAAAAAAGAAAAGAAAGGTAACTGGCAGCATGGCATGTGTACAGAAAATAAAAGCTTTATCCATTGGATCAGCGCAATTAGTGTTATTACAGAGCACAGCGTGCAGTGCTGAGGGCGGCATCTTCAATACAGTAATGGTATTCATCTTCTCTTTCAAAATGACAGAGGCGGACCTGTGGGTGAACTATGACAAGCTTCCAACACTAGAGAGCGCTCACAACCCTCTGCACAACAATCCACTGGGCCATATTTCTTCATTTGCCCCTAAAACTGGCTGTAAAAAAAAGAAAGAAAAAACCCCTCTCCTCCTCACTGTAAGTCTGTCAAGTGCAACCTACTTTATCTATTACAGTTTTACAATCAGCTCTGGCGATTTGAACAGTAATTTCAGCAACAAAACAGCGACTCTGGATGTGTCGTAGATGAAAACATATGGATTGGAATATTATAGCGTCCCTGTTCGTACATTTGAAGCGTTTTTTTTTCCCTCCATTGTTACAGTCTTTCTCCCGCTCCTTTTTGTCTAAACCATCAATCCCTCCAGAGGTGCTTTGTGCTGACAGGGCAACTCTGCTAAGCATGGTAAACAAGTGTGAGCCAGGCGCATATGCATGCATGAGTGTGTGTGTGTATGTGTGTATCTGGAACAGTATTTTGTTTCTGATAAGGCGAGTGAGAGAGAGAGAGAGAGAGAGAGAGAGAGAGCGCCATGTGTGAATATGGAGGAGCAAGCCACACACAGCGGTCCTCCAAGGCGTGGCTTTGCACCCCCCCCAGGCACATGGCCCCCACCCAGGAGAAGCCCTCCGCTGAATATGGATAGAGCCCCGGCTCTGCCAACGGGCACGCCGCCCTGCCGTGGTCCCACACTGCCTCGGAGTGAGAGGGAGACCGAATGAGAAATAAGGCGCCATATTGTAAAACACCCAGTCAGAGGCGGGAGTCCTTGACGACACCCAAACCCTCAACTCTGTTTTTATTTCTAATGAGCAGCGTTATCCTTTGTAAACATTTACAGGAGGGAAGGAGGGCGGAGTGAGTGTGTGGCTCATCAATGAGGGACTTCACAAGCAAGTCAGTGAATTGTGTTTATGATAGGAGTGCACTGCAAAATATTTATCTTAGCAAGTCTGATATTGACTCTTAAAATCTTGTGTTTCATAAATTGAGTGAAAAAATCTGCCCATGAGATTAGATAGTCCCCCTGGTTTCCAAGTGCATTTCCAAAGCATGAGCAAGAATAAATATGTTGAAACAAGGTAGAATAACACAGATCACACCACTGGTATCAAGAAAATGACAAAAAAAAATACGTGGGATTATCTCATCCCACTGTCAGATTTTTTTCATTAGTTTGAGGAAAATAAGATTTTAACACTGAACATGAGACTAAATGACGTGTTAAGATGGACATTTGTTGCAATGTGTGTCTTCAGTGAAAGGCTCTCAGGACACTCTCTGTGCCGTCCATATCCAAGGCCAAGTCCTGTTGAGGTGGTACAATGCTTTGCTGTAGAATAGCAGCACTATTTCTCCCCCCCCCCCCTCCTGTGTTGTGTATTCCAGCTCCTACTGGGCGTCCCGCAGTTCATTTTTGTTCCCATAAGCAATCCCTTTTATCAGCAAACACCTGCCATTTGCCTTTCTCTGGCTGACATTTGATTAATTGACAAAATGATTTTCCTGCAAATGTCATGTACCACACACAGATTAGGGCAGGGGATGGAGGATATTGGGGTTTAGGTAGGTGTCTGTGTACACTGTGTGTGTGTGTGTGTGTGTGTGTGTGTGTGTGTGTGTGTGTGTGTGTGTGTGTGTAAACATGGTCCTTTGTTCCATCTCACCAGTGTCCCTGTTATCAGCAATCACATTCCTTCCCTCCACTTGTACACCAGTAGCTCTGATGCAAACGATGAAAAATGAATAGATAAAGTAAATAAAATGAATAAATAAACACTAATTTTACTGACAAAGTGAAAATCCTCCAGGGGTCCTGAGCAGGTTGTGAAGTCTGCAGTCTGATCGCAGCATGGAGTTCGATTCACTGTGGCCCTCTTTGACCTTTCTCTGCACTACTTTGCCTCTGACAGGCTACAAAGAAGAAATGTTTTCAGATTCATGCATTTCAGTGGAGGAATACACCTGCTTGTGATGCAATGCGGCTCACATTTTTTTCTGTTTACTTTTTTGATTGTTTTTGCTACAGATCATGGGGCGGAAAAAGTTGAAAAAAAGCTCAGCCTTTGAGGTGCTGCAACAGGTGACCAATGAATGACAAGCACTGTAAAGAGAGGGAGTGGCTGTTTATTCTGGTTGCCTGGCAACCAAACCCACATGCCTCCTTCCTTTTCCTCCTTTATGCATTTGTTTGTCACAGCGGCACGAAAGGAATGTTCAAATTAATTTCACCTCTTGCCTGCGTGTTCAGTCGTAAATTCAATCCATCTGATCTTTAACCCACAAAATCTCATGACTTAGTACCGATGCTCAACCGATGAGACATGCAGGATTAACCTGTTGCACTCACTTAATTCAAAATGCAGGACGCTTTGATTGTTGTACTCACATCCTCTTCTTCTTGGGTGAAATTACATTTCTTCTTCTCTGAACGAGTTACATGCTGTCAAAATACACAACTAACTGTAAATTCTATTGGAAAAAAATTCTTATTTTTAGCCCAGAACAAAAATGAACCTCCCGGTCCCGTCTCTGACAAACAAAACCTCTGTCAGCGTGTGAGTAAATTTCACCATTAAAAATCCGGCGTGACTGTTGCATCAGGCTGTGAACACACAGTGTTTTTTAAGGAGAAAAAAGCTGCTGAGAACACTTAGTGACAATGTATGAACAATGTATCAGCTTCAGCAACTATGTTGATACATTGTATCTTTGCCTCAGGTGATTTGATCAGTTAGCTACATTGTTTACCTCTCTGAGAACATAATGAAACAATTTTGAGTAACATTATAAGTTAACCCCTACCCTTAACCCTGTTGGTGTTTCTAGCTAGCAAAACTGTAGACACTATTGTGAAATGCTTACTAGATGTTCCCAGCATTCTCCCAGTCTGACACACTGCCTCTGTGTGGTCTGCGTCTTTTAGAGGACACACTCGGGTATTTGCTTAGGAACAAAACAAGCCTAACTACAGCATTCTCATGCTCCATTTCAATCTGGTGACGGTGTCGTGTCGGCTGTCCTCTGACATTCTTCTTGGCAGTGATTGGCTGGTTGCTAGAAACGCAGTTGATATCAGAGCGCTTTTTCTGAAAAAGTTCAGCTGGTTCCAACTTCTAAAAGCACCCGGTCCGGCTGCAGTGCAACCCCAGAGCAGGCGCTTCCCTTGGCCTTCCCTCAGAGTCTTGGCCAGCATCTTCTGAGTGTGTGAGCAGCCACTTAGTGTCTTACAAATAGGAATCCAATCTGGGCTCGCTCTGCACTATTCTCTGTATTTATTTGTCTCCAGTGATAATGAACACTGCTAATAGAGCCTCGGTGACTACACACAAAGACACGCACACTTCACATGCATACTCAAACTGAGTACGAAGGCACATAGGAGAGAGAAAAATAAACAGATGGCGCCAAGGGCACAAATCAAGAAGATAAAAGAGACAGAATAAGGAGAGAGAGCAAGAGAGGGCAAAGAAAGGTCATGGAAGTCACCTGGGAGCAGAAAGTATTTTTAGTTAGTAGTTTAGTAGTTTTCCTGTATGCACTGCGTTCATGTCACTGTTAGGAATAACGTTTGTCTCAGTCTGGGTAAGTCGGGAAAAAAACTGTGTTTTGCCCAGAACGATGAAGTATTCCTTTAAGGCAGTTTCCACCTCTAATGTCAAAAATGACTAGTTGATGTCAAAAAAGCAGAACAATGTCAAAAACATCCCAAGGACAGAGTGATCGAGCGCTGTCTGCAGCGCGGCCTCCTGCTCTGAGTTTCAGGTCCTGCTATGATCAAATTTGATTGATTCTGAGAACACCTCCTCTTTGAAAACATCGCACATTATGTTGGCACCCCTCGTCCATAACACACCTTGTGTTTACAGGGCGGCAGAGCATTTCTAGTCAGCAAAACTCTATGCCAGTCCAATGAGAGTCATCAATACTGTACCTGAGTGCAGACCACTTCTAAGCTCGATGTTATAGGAGAGCGAGTGAAGACGATCATTTGTATCGACTGGGCTGCGAGCGTGCCGGTCCGATGCCAGAGGGAAATGGTGAGAGCGCTTCAAAGCTGAGCTTTTTTTTTTTTTGTGAGTAAATGACTCTGATGATTTAGCCAATGGAGCCGTAATTGCCAGCAGGCAGGGAGGCCTGGCTGGAGAGGGCAACCTTGTCCCTTTGTGATAGGGAACAGTTCCACTCGGGACGTCCTGGCAACTCGGTGAGCTAAGCTGCATGCCCGATTATAATGTTATTAGTGTCATACCTCATTAACTACCCCGAGGAAAATTCTCTTTTTTCTTGCCTCCAACCATCAGGGAGGTCAGAGCGCAGGGTCAGCTGCAGAACGACAGGGACTGAAGGGTGTTCTCATATAAAATTTGTACCTATTGTTCCGAAATGATAAAATAAAAGCCTTTTTTTTATCAATTCAAAGATGTGTATTTCAAATACACATGATACACTGTTTAAATAAGGCAGCTTCGTCTTTATTTTTTCACTTTGACAGAGCTAGGCTAACGAGTCCTATAGACTTCAAGTCTTTATGCTAAGCTAACATGAAATCCTACCCATAGGAACCAAACCAGTGGACGTACAGAGGTGAAAATGGTATTGAACATCTTGTCTCAGTCTGGGAAAGTCAGGAAGAGGGGATTCCGCCCAAAATGTTGGCGTATTCCTTTAACCAAGCTGTTTGAGTTCCCCACGTTGCTGTGCAAAGATAGATACGATGAATCATAGATGCATTACTTTTCACAAGATGTCAACTATTGTATAATTGCCCATCCTGCTAACCCTGCCCTGGGTGGGAGTCATAACTGGGACTTGATGATGACTTTCGTTGCATGTCACCCACATCTCTGTCCCATCGTTCCCATCATCCATCACTGTGTAACTGTGTAACAGCAAAAAATGCCACAACATTCATCTCTGAGATCATGAAGATCGTGTCTACAGTGGCTGGGCACAAATAGCCTGGACGGAGCGAATATGACACACAAACACACACACACACACATACACACGACACGACTATTCCCACATGCTATTGCAGGGAAAGCAACCAAACAGCACAGCCTGCCTCTTCAGAGTGATGATGTCTGCGTGATGAGGATGCCGCTGTGCTGCTGTGCCAGCTGGTAGCACCATCCCAAATCCACCACGGGCCTCGTCCAGCCTCACAGCGCTAATGGAGAGTATATACCTCTGGGCAGCCAACTGTACATTTTTCATTAAAAAGACAGAAGAACACAGAGATCCGAGGGGTGTGGAAAATAGAAAAGGGAGGAGTGGATTGAGGGGGAGGGGGAGAGGAAACCGGAGCAGAGGAAGCGAGGGCAGAGCTGATCTAGACTCCAATATGTGGTATTGATCTTCCCCTCTTCCTCCCTTCTATTGTCTTCTTTTTTTCTTTCTTTCTTTCTTTCTTTCTTCTCACACACCACACATCCGCACTCCAGGCTCCTTTTCCGTAAAGAATCCTCTGCGATATTGGCTCTCTAAATTGCCTCTCAATTTTCATTTGGCCCTTCGATTAGTCAGCCAGCCCGGCCCGCGCTCCCTCGCCCTCCTCCACTCGCAGCGCCGCCGGCGGGGGAGATCAATGGCACCCGGCGCCCCGAGGAGCAGGAGCGGGGCCGAGCGCGGGTGTTCTCCTCCTCTCACCTCTCCTCCCCCTTCCGTCGCTCTTGGCATAATGGCTCTCCGCTCTTCATCGCTGGGTGGGGAATACATTTTCTACGACACACTCGACCCTCTCTTTTCACCATCTCATCCACCCCCCCCCCCAAAAAAAAGATGTGTTAAAATATGAGTCCTCTCCTTTCACTCATCATTGCATGCTTAAATTTATTTATTTATAACTATTCAGGGTTCCCACAGGCAAAAGTCATGGATTTTTAAAATCTCTCTGTCCAGGCCTGGAAAAGAGATTAAGTAAAATCATCTGAGGTTTTCGAAAAGTTATGGGATTTAATTTTGTTGTCTGCAATGAAATGAATTACATTAATCTTCTGTGGATAATCTTCTATGTAATGTTTCTGTAGCTGTTGGCATATCGCAACATGCGCTGATGTGTGGCTGTTCATGTACTTGTGAATGGTCATGGAAATTTCATTATTGGTCCTTGAAAAGTCATGGAAAAGAAATTCTGTCCGTGAAAACGTGACCATTGCACATCTTCCATTCCTCTATCTGTCTCTCCTCCCTCTGGTAATCTCTGCTCCCAATTATCCCAGTCTTCTTCTCTCTTTCACATCTGATTTTTTCTTCGTTGCCTTGTCTTCACATTGCAACCGACTAAAAAAAAAAAAAAAAAAACACTTGCCTGCAGTCCGTTCAGTTTCTGTGGCTGCAGATGTGACATCCAGTGTTGACCATGTTGGTCCCATTGTTTCCTTGTTTGTTAGAGAGGGAGAGTCTGCTGCAGTGAAACTTTTGGCTGTCAGCACCTGGTTGCTGTAGGTCCCACTTGGCCCTGCATCACCAGCTATAGCTCCATACTGTATACTGAATGTGCTGGCTCAAATGGCCAAAGGGTAAATATTATGGTGATATGATTCTTACTGGAGAATCATCTCCAGCTGCATGAACCGAATCCTCTATTTCTCCCTATAGGTCTTTATTTTTTATGTCAGTCTTTCTCTCCTTTGCATTTTATTTTCCTTCCCTAATGACCTCATTATTCACCTCCAGTAAGTGGCATTTTCTTTCCCGCTCCCATTGCCTTTTAACACATTTCCTCTCCTCTCAATGTGAAGTTTATTTCAGAACTAGTAAAGTAAAACTTTCCAGTTTTTTTTTTTTTTAAATCTAAAAAAATATCCTTAATAGCTGCAACACCATCAAGAGCGTACCTTATCAGAAAGAATTAAAGCCACAGGGCCGGACCTGATTTGAATGAGCTGAAGAGATTACCAGAGAGAGCAACAACAGTGTCAGCGTATAGGCAGCGTCCAGAAGTTAATTTTGAATCTGAAAAGTGAAGAGATTAAAAAATCCGTGTCAAAGGTGATAAGCAGGCAGTCTGATAAAAGAGGAGCGTCTGCGGAAGGATCTAAAAATTCGGTCTCACAGGACAAAATAGGACCTCCAAGAAAGGATTTGGAAGTATTTGTCTTGTTTTCTCTCCCCTCCTCACCTCTCATTGTCTCCAATGTGCCTTAATTGTCTTTACCTGTACCCTCCGTCCTCCTCCTCCTTCTCCTCCTCCTCCTCCTCTTCCTCACTGTCTCCTTGGCAGAACTCGGCCACAGTGCAGCCAGAGGCGTTTTGGACTAAGACCTAATTATGTTCCACCATACTCTCCACTTCACATTTTCCCATCCAACCTGCACTTCTGCAAAGGACACTTGCCCTGCAGCCTGGGGGGGGAAACTGCCAGTTACGATGAAGAAGCCCGGTTCAACGGCACATGGTGTTTGACATCGAGTGAAAGGAGGAGAAAGGTGTTTCTTCCCGCCCTCGGAGGTCACACTTCTCCCCCGGTTGTAAGAGACCGTTTGGATGGCGCTTTTGGAAAAGAAAGAAAAGTGCGTGTGATTTAAGACCGTAGAGCAAGAGAAATGACTCATTTATCACATCTGGAGCCGTGTGGGGAGCGGGCGCACAAAAGAGGTGACACAAAAGGAATATAAAGTGGAGAGAGAGAGAGGAGGTAATTTCTCGAGGTGGTTTAGACTCATCAGCCTCTTTTCCCCTCGTCACCTGAGCCCCACCCAAGGCTCTGTCCCAGCAGAGCCAGCCAATTACACCGGGACAGGGGCGTGTGTGTGTGTTTATGTCTGTATATGTGTTAAAGTGTTTGTGTATGTGACTATTTAATTAGCTTGAGTGTATGTTGTGCATGTGTGTGTGCATGTGTGTGTGTGTGTGTGTGTGTGTGTGTGTGAGTAAAACACCTGAGAGGCAAGGAAGATTGATGTACTGCCATGAATTAACAGACGGTGTTGTGAGGGATTGCATGCCTCAGAGCTGTGATTGCACTGTGTGTGTGTGTGTGTGTGTGTGTGTGTGTGTGTGTGTGCAGGCATGTTTGGACTGCATTTGACAGCTGTTTCACTCAAGTGCTGTACGTGATCTCTATAGTAAACTCAGCATTTTGCAATGATTTTGGTCATTAGTGCATGAGTGTGTGCATGCGCGTGTGTGTGTCCGTGAGGTATGCAGGTTGGAGGTAATTTCAGGCAGCTGAGCCAAATCAATGCAAGTTTAAGTACAAGGAGGGCAATCAATGTCTTAATTTGCCTGTAAGTAGAGAGAGGGGGAGCAGCATGCACTGCTCTCTGTGCAGTGGACAGCTGGGATACCCCATGCACATGTGCCATACAGCCAAATGTTTTCCCATTGATTGATTAAAGCCGTGGCACACCGATCAAACAAACAAACACAAATATTTGTTTGGCGTGTCATGGCTGTCTGTGCTTGTTTGGGATTGTTTTATCAGATTCTACATGTTCAGTCCGTCTTTGTCCCAGTTCGGGCAGTTTGCCATGATTTCAAACAGAAAACGACCCTCATGCTGTGAGCATCTATAGACGCTCTGTTCTTGTGTGTCCGGCTCATCGGACGAACTGTGCTGCTGTTCTTGTTGTTTAGTGAGGTGATAATAATATATATCGATCAATAGTTATGTTTTTTCATGTTGCTTCAATGCAAGTGTGTCTCAACGTGATCATCAAATGCTGCCTTGGAGATATACAGTCTCTTTAATTCATATTTCGCCATCCTATAGATTTAAAATTTGCCTTGGTGCACTCTTACATGGGAAAGCAAACAATCGTGTTGCCATGGGCAGCTTGTGCTAATCTTATATTACAACTGTGCCATATTACAACATTACCATATTCAAAATCCCAGACCACATCTAGTCTCATATCACACAGCTGCATTACAATAAATGGATGTAATTTTCTGAACTTAGACTGTTGTAGCTGTTCTATTATTTGCCTCCACCTGTTTGGTCATCATATCCATATACAGAATATAAAACCAGATTTGTTTTCTTTTTCCAGGTCACAAAAGAGATAAGGTCCTTTATGTTGTCTTCTTAACAATCACTGCTCGCTCCAAATTTTCCCCATGACATTTCCTGTGTGTTTTCAGGACATTTTAGACACTTTTACTTTACTTTTAGACACAGGAGGAGTGTCTCCAAAATGAGCATCACCTTCACTCTCCATCTCCAGGTCTGTGCATGTGTTTTTGACGAGTGCGGCCACCGGCATTTCATTTACACTCTGGATTTTCATCCTTTCTGCATTCTACAGCATTAGAATATTCTCTGTTACACCAAAATGTTTCCCATAATTAGAACGCCCGATAATTAGACGGATACCCTCTCTGAGTCTTGACACAGTGGACATTGTCTGTTCCACCTTTAGGGAATTGAAACGTGATGTCAGTGCAGTAATTGTCCAACACACAAACACAAAATCTGCTCCTCTTACACTTTACCGACGATTATTTTAATTGGATATTTTTTTTCCATTGGAGCCTCTCATCCGTCTTACCTAGTATCTTATTTTGGTGGGGCTTTGAAGTCGATCTCCGGTGAGTCCCGCGGGCCCCTCAGGCCTGAGCTCCTGGGGCGATGGCGGGTAATGTAGTCATTATTGCTGCTTTTAAAAAAAGCTGCTGCGTGGGTTCTCCAGGGTACGCTTTGAGTGCGAGTGTGTGTGTGTGTGTGTGTGTTCTCCATGTGTTGAGCATGCACATGTACTCAGATTCATTAATGCGTGCTTGTGGGGATTTTCATCTTTTGTGTGTGGACCCTCGGTCTACATGTCACAGACACGCAGATGCTTATTTGTGTGTCTGCGTGTTTATCTGTGTACCTGAAACGTCTGCATCACATTTGACATGCACTCCACTGTATTAGGTACAACCCCCTTCTGCCCTCAGAAAGCAAAGCAATGAACCCTTTATGGCATGAATTCAACAAGGAGCTGGAAGCTTCCCACAGGGATCTCGGTCCATGCTGACTTCATCATGCAATTCCTCCTAGATTTTTCAGCAGCATATTCATCATCATGGAACATTTCCCCTGATCTCAGAGGTCTCTACCAGGTTGAGATCCGGATGCAGGTCACTGGAGTAAACTGAAGTCACAATCATGTTCCTGGAACCTGGAAATCTTGAGGAAATTGTGCATTAAGTGTTCATTTAAATTAGGAGGACTCCATGTTTTAATGCTGTCTAATTTTGACCCTACTGTCTTATGAGAAACACGAATATGTATACGTCAGACTAGGCAATGTTTTAACAAGTTTGTTTATTTATTTATTTATTTGACAGGTTTGTGTGTTGTAAGAGAGTCTTCTGCGCACCACAGTTGCAGTGCCCTTATTTGCTCACTTGTGGCCTGCCTTAGTTTGAACAAATTGTGCCGCCCTCCTCTGCCTTCTGTCATCCGAGAGGCATTTTGCAAACAGCACTGCTCCTGACTGAATGTTTTTTGTTTATTGCATCAGTCTCACTAAACAAGACTCACTGCAGGGTGCAGAAATCTCTGGGTGGCAGCCATGTCTGAGAAGCTGGAAACTGTAAATACTCTAATTGCACAATATACTGTATGTCAACATTGCATTATTTCAGTGTAAGTACAATAAAAACATTTGGTTTGGTTTGAAATAACTATTCTTACTTGAAATTCTGAATATGCTGAATGTTAAAACAAGAAAAAGGATCTCACTGCATGACATTTATTAATCTGTAAAACAAATTAAAATTCATTATGATTGGCTGAGAAAACAAAAACATTATACTTTTTAAGAACCAATGAAGCATTTGAGACACATATTTCACATCATGTACTCTGAAAACTTGTGATACAATTTACTTCCAGTCAGCAAAAATTATAGCTGCTGCACCAATCACATGCAATTCCCAAATACTGACTACCTGATAACTGAATGATAATATTTATCAGGGATTTATAAATTATTTGCCAAAGGCCAAGAACTACTATCATCACATTACCAGTGGAATTACAACTACTTTATTAAATCATTGTTCTTCAAAGTAAACAAATGATTCAGTTTTATAACTGGTTTTATAATAGCTAGACCCAGAGGCTTGGTATGCGTACCAGCATGCACTGGGCAGAACACAGAGGACACTCTGGACCGGTTGCCAGTCACAGACAGACAAACACACTAATATTTATATTCACACCTATGCAGGTAATTAATTGTCTCCAGTTCACAGACTCGTGTGTCTGGTCTGTGGGAAGAACCTGAATCACCTGCAGGACCCACATGACCACGGGCAGAACATGCCAACTCAACACACAGAGGATCAGGGCCAGCCAGCGTGCCGCCCACAGTTGTTTTGCACTTCAAATATTTTATCACTGTTTGGTACGACTGAAAATATTTATGAGGCTGAGACGATGGAGAATGTGAGTCCAGCCGTGCAGAACTTGTGTAGCCCAGTTATCAAGGTGAGTCTGAGGTTAGTCTGGAGACACCCAGGGGTGCTGAGGGAATTAAAGAGAATCCTTAAAGCAATTATTTAATTTCACTATTATTTCACTGCTCAGATGAGGAACAATAGTATGTGTAAGGTTCACTATTTTGCTCATAGTTCCACTCTCTGTCGGTGTGGCCTCACCTACAGTCCAACACAGTTATTTAATTCTGTTCCCAGTCATATCTAACAACAAAATCTTCTCAGATGGATTTCCACAGGCCAGAGCCTTAAATCTGATAAAAAGGGATCTGTAGTCTAATGCGGCTCTACCTGGGGGATGCACGCTATGAACAAGTCTGGGAACCTCTGTCCTGGTGAATCAGTGTCATTTCCTCCTCCAGTGAGGCCTGTGATGCCGAGGCTCTCCGTTTGCACACAGGCTGCTGCAATGTAAAGCTCCAGTCTCTGTTAGCTGTGTATGGACGTCCAGTGGATGTTACAACAGCAGAGAAGACATCTGAAGCAGTTACCGATTCACTGCTTCAATTTTGAACAATGGATTAACAGTGGAAAATATTTATTTAGTCGCTCAGACCAGATTTTTTGTTTTGTTTTGTTTTGTGATGCTACGTATCAGAATTTCTTTGCCTTAAGTGGATCAATCTATAATAATAAGCAGGGACAAAAATCCTCCTAAGGATCTTGGAGTTTATCAGAATATTTTTGATATGATGATGCAATTTTGGTTAAAACTACCAGAATTAATAAACAGCTCTATGGATTCCTCCTCATGTCTTTTCAGAATGTCTGACAGTCTGACAGGCTGATCTAACAAATGCAGTTTGGTTTACTCAGACACATGGAGTCAAATTTCTTGACTATGAAGACATATTTGAGCTACATTATTGCAGCTATTGGCTAATGGCCCAAAAGCCTAAAAGTAAACAAGCATTAAGAGTTTTTTTTCCAAGCATAGGGAGAGGGAGAGCTCATTAATTATCTCCAGCTTTCCTCATGCCGGATGAAAGCAGGGCAACACATGTCATACACAACCACAACTTCAGAGCCATAACAATGAAAATATAGTGTTAATTCTGTTCACGTCATATTAATAGACCGCTGTTTGCAGCATGTTACACTGATGTGCCTCGGCTCAGAAAATCATTACATCTTGAAGTTTTGAGGTTCTAGAAATTGCTGCAATGTTACATCAATTCAGCCGCTAATTCCCTTCCAAATGTACTTCACGTTTCGTCTCGACAAACCTAATGAGCGCGCTGCTGGAGAGGCTGCCGCAACCTCCATGGATTTTCCTTTAACAGTTGCTTTCACATTGCTTGCACTAGCCGGGGCAATCTGGAGGGTTTTTTTTTTTTTTTGGAAAGCTTGGTGAACTACTCTTCAGTGTGTTTGGGAATTCTACTACTGAGCCTGGAAACTGTGTGTTTTTCAGGCTATTTTTTTAAGGCGGGCATTCACATGTGCAAAGGCTGCGCATTTCTAAATAAAGAAAAGTTGTGTCATCCTCTAACATGTAAGAGGAACATGTACAAAATCAATCTTGCATGAAAGTGGTGTAGCAAGGGCAAAATTTGAATGTGTCAATATTACACCTACACTAAATGTGTTTAATGAACAGTCTGATGCAAGGTGTTCCACTACTGGCTCTCTGTGATATTGTATTTATTTGCCTGTGTGTGTAGGTGTGTGCGAAATAAATGCACATTTCCTGATGCTGATGGATATTTCCTGTGTTTGGTGACATATACAGTAACTTTTCTCCTTTCTGTCAGACTGAGTGACTGTGGACTGTGGACTCTGGAGTGTCTTTGTGGGCTCTCAGTCAGCCAGTCTGTGTGACCTTATGAAACACCTATTTCTTTTCTTCTTTAGGGTCATGCGTTTGACCTTTGAAAACTGGTGTAGGAGGCACAAAAGGTTCTGTCTGACAATAGGAGCTTCATGTTCAACTGGTACATGCAGGCTTTGTGCTGCATGTCACTGTTATGTGAGGCATCAGCTTAGGAAAATGATGGTGATTATAAAGAGTAATGGCATAAGTAATGGCACAGGTATAATATAACAGATAGATATACAGGTTTAATATGTTTCTTAATACAGCCTATAAGCCTGTATCGAGAAATATATTAATAGTCATTCTATCTTTATTGCAATACTTTGTAACAGCTTCTATGAATAAATTTGATACATTTAAACCATAATGGATTCATTCATGTTTCATTCAGGAAAAATGAAAATAAATGTGGAGTATGCTGCTCACTTCTCATGACAGGCAGCAGTCTGGCACATATACATCATCCTAAATATACCTTCCAATCATCCCACTGGCATCAATAGACAGTTCATTAAAATCTATAGTTAAGAGAGGACATCTAAAGCCAGATTTCAGCCTGCGGTGAATCAAGCATTATGTGTGAAATGCCAGTGATCAATGATATCCACTAAGAAAAAAAAAAAAAGCAAACTAGGCCTCCAGGGTTGCACATCACCTGGAATATTCCATAGTTTGATTAAATTACCAACGTTCATCAGCAAATTTCAGTTTCCATGTTAACCATCGATATTCTATCCTTCTTATTTTTTCGACCATATATCCTCACCTGCCTGTCCGTGGTTGGTGAGATAAATCTGAACTACAGACTGAGGGAGATGGAGAAGGAGGGAGAAGAGGAGGGGAGGGAGAAGGAGACGGAGAAGAAAGAATGGATTGCCATAGTACCAGCCCCTGTCCTTGTGCAGCTTTTTAATAGAGTCAT
The DNA here is from genome assembly GCA_900302615.1 of Holocentrus rufus. Lineage (NCBI taxonomy): Eukaryota > Metazoa > Chordata > Actinopteri > Holocentriformes > Holocentridae > Holocentrus > Holocentrus rufus. Next base: position 14,063 of record OMLF01049261.1, on the reverse strand, counting down.
AAATACATGAAGATGTCAAGGGCTGGGTGATGGCGGCCATGCACAGCTCCAGGGCTGCCATACATTCATGCCACATATATGGAAGTAGCAGGGCAGACAGACCGGCGCACTTAGCTAGAAGAATGCACAGGGCTTCGGCAGTGACGCATGCTGCATGTGCCGCTGTGCTGGATGGATGCTGCTTCAGAGTGCACGAGGACTTGCAAGGACGTGCATGTAATTTCTGAACACGTGAATGAAAACTACAGCTTGATGCATGAGTGGCCACACACTCACACATGTGCATACACAATCAGTCAAACTGCACACAAGTGCTGCACAGGGCTCATAATAGACTATACTGCACACACACACACACACACACCGACATGCACAAAACTCTTTGTGCACTCACACAGAAGGGTGGTGTATAGTAGATATAAAAGAAAAGTGTCACTTTGTCTAAAGCAAGATGCATAATGCATATGTTCTCTTTTTGTTTACTTAGTAAGATCCCTGAAAATTCAAATGGAAAAGGTTTTAAAGGTTCAGTGGAACAGCTGTCGTATCATAGTTTATTTTATTTTATTGTAAATGAAACACATGGGAATTAAAACTCAAATTGATTTCATTAATTTTATAGACAAAAGATAAAAATTAGATGTTCAGTTGATTCTTATCTGATTATTCTTATTTGATTAACCCACAAAAAGGCTTTTTTGTTGTTGTTGTTTTTCAGCTTACCTAACCTTAGGTTTGGCTGAACTTTTTAACTAACAATATTCAAACTTACAAAATATTAATAATAATGATAATAAAAATAATAAATAAAAATACAACTAAATTAAAACGCTAAGTGCTCTAAAAAGTCATAAAACTTATGACAATTCAAAAGGCTAAATGAAGACAAACAGTAAAGAGCTTCTGGCTGAGAAGCAAATTGATTTCATATTGGAGAAGTAAAGGTAAAACATATTTTCACATATTTTCTGTTCGATTTGAATGACATTGATGTATATTGGTTTGACATTTATTTTCCTAATGTGAGAGAAATCTCAGATGCACATCTGATCTCACCCCACGGCACATCGCCGACTCAGAAACTCCAGTGGAGAAACTGCTGCTCCGCCCGCCCACAAACACACAGAGAGAGAGGGAGAGCGAGCGAGAGCGAGAACACACCCAGTCCACCCACACACACACACACACACACACACAAACTAACTACACTGATCACTCATGCAAATTGTATTCAGCACAGCCATCTGAAATTAATGCCTCGACATCAAAGGAAATAGGGTATGAAAAGTGAAAATGACGGCAAGGTAATTTTCAAGCATGGATGCGCATTATGGCAAGTCGCAGCCCCATAAAAACACACAATAATGTCTAACCAAACATGATTAAGCCACCTCTGAAGCACAGATAGTGAATAGCTGCTTAGATAAAGGCTGGAAACAGATGGTGAAGATAGGCTAAGGCCATAATTAGACTTAAATAGCTTTTTCAGATAAACAAAGGTTGCTGCAGCTAATAATGAGACTGAAAACAATTGCTGCTACAAAACTAAACTCAGAGAAAAGCTCTTCTTACCCTAGAAACAGAGCTACTGTCAGAGTTGGCCAATGTTCAGCTAATAATTAGCATGAGAACACTTGTTGATGGCACACCAAGCTACAGTAAAGTGCCAGCTATAACTGCTTCTGTACGGCACTTAAAAAAATTTGACTGCTAAAGTTGGCAGATGGGCGCTGTCCCCACCTCTTTACTTCTCTTTGATCTTTGCTGTCTCTGACTGTCAGCCTGCCCCCCCACCCTGCCACCCCCCCTCCCAGCTGCTGCAGGCAGGGCAAACGCCAGACGATGCCAGGCGGTGGCAGATATGCCAGCTGCCAGGCTGCCCTCAAACTGGCATCTCAGAAGGTGCTGTGCATGGGCTGAGTGAGGGATCTACTGTACCACCCTGGATCAAGTGGAGGCGGTCAGCTCGGTGGGAGCTAACTGTGATATTTAAAGGGAATTCCACCTATTTTAACTTTCTATTCATGCCCTGGGACAGTTCAGTGAGTGTTCCTTTAATTTCTGATGTCTGAGATGTAAAAAGATGCTAAGCCAAGTTATTGCACCTAAATAAAGTTCATAATGGAGCACTTATACACATTTAAACCAGAATTTAACCTAATTGGGGTGCAATTTGTGAAGTCAAACTACATCACAAATTTGTTAGTTACCAAGTTTCTAGCTCTAGGAAAGAGTCGTGCACATTCACAAATATTAGCTGAACTGTCCTGGGGCAATGGAATAACATGAATTCTTAAAATGGGTGGCATTCCCCTTTAAGGAGTTCATCTAGGACATACAAGGCTGTAATCAGGCAGAGGGGGAATAAATCTATCTGAAAAGTCGCTGGCAATTGACAATTCAGTAGAGATTTCCCATTACTTGTCTGTCTTTGGGACTGAATGTGGCCGGTTGAAGAGGCTGAGTTCAGCGGTAACATGGGTTGATTGCACACCAGAGCGAGCAGAAACCCAGACAGAGCCACGCGACGTGTGACGAGGCTTTGCTAATTTCTAATGAAGCTTCACTCGCGGGCTGACAGACGCATTAAAAAGGCATGACACTGTCAGGCGGCGGGGTCTCGTGTTACTTCAGGAGAGAGCGCGCTACGTGGAGTTGGATGATCGAAAAGGGTCACACTGGTGGATAAAATTCAAAGTGTGTGTGTGTGTGTGTGTGTGTGTGTGGGCTATAATGCGCTGGCACAGTACAGCCCCTTACAGAATATGGCCGATGCATCTGGCCTGCTTCATTATGCAGCGCAATCTGTTCTCGTGTGTCACTTTGCGCGTGAAAACAGACACGTAAAGAAAGTGAATAGAACATGGAGAAGACAAGGGAGGAAAATCAGTGTGGACCGCAGGGAGAGAGAGAGAGAGAGAGAGATGGCACGGAGGTAGAGGCATTATGGGATGGAGAAATGGCAGGGGAGACAGGTGTGGCGAAGATGAAGAGAGGATGAAAAATGAACAGACAAACAAATAAGGCTCAGCGTGTGCGGATCTGGCATTTCAGACGCAGTTGGCGAGCCGCAGCCTTCCAGGTCTGCTCCGGCGTCCCCCGTGCTCCCGCGGGCGTCTGATCCCGGCTCAGACGTTCCCTCTGTGCCGCAATTTGTCTCCAGCTCTCACAACCCCCCCCTTTTTTTTCACCCCCCTCCAGAACCATAAAAGTCGAACACATGCGCTCGCAAATCTCTGTACAAGCCGGCAGGCTGGCTTTCTGGTTCGTTCTGCTTGTTTGTTTGTTGGGTCGTTTTTTCCCATCATTTGTTCTTTGCTTTGTTTTTTTTTTCTTTTTTTCCTCTTTTGCCTTTCTTCATTATCTCTCTGTCTCTCTCTCTCTTTCTCTTTATCGTTTTCTCTCCTAATCCTCATGTACCTTTGAGACTCCACTCCCCGCCTAGCCTCATTTCAGGCTTTAGACTGTCTTAACACACCAATTAGAGTCTGTTGTCTTGACTCAGACGAAGTTAAAAGAATAGAGAAGGGAAAAAGCAGATTTGGACAAAGCCAATACATCACATACTTTACCGAGTTTAATGCTAAACTAACAACTCACATGCAACAAAAAGATAAGGAACAACTAACTATTTGTGAGCGGGTTGTGATCAACCACTGACCTCAGTGTGTAGGTCAACTCCTAGCCACACACACACACACACACACACACACACATACATACACATACACATAAACAAACCCTTGACCTCAGTGTAGTCCGTATGGAATTGATTTGATTGGCCTTTGGCTTCCAGCGATCCTCCCACCTGCCGGGGTCGGCGGAGCGTTGACCTCTGACAGGACGCCCAGGCTCAGGGAGCTCGGGCTTCCTTAAGAGAAACCTCCCGAGGGCCGCCGGGCCGCTACCCCACCGAGTCCTCGCTTAGGTAAATGATGAAGCTCCACACGTTCAAAGCCCTGACCTGCCCCTCCGACATCCCCGCGGATATCGTATGCTGTCATGAATACGGTTATGAATATTCAGCACCTGCTTTCTTTCTGTCTGACTGAGTCGAGAGAGAGAGGGAATGTTCCACCGGCTGCTCCACTCCACAGACTTAAAGCGCTGCCATATGCTTTAAAAAGTCATTGTTAACTGCGTAAACCCCTTTGACAAACTTGATTATTTATTTCTTTTTACGTCAAAACTCCATAGATTCACATTGCAGATGCTGGTTTTATCTTCAAGCGATTTGAGTGATATCGGTAAAGGTTGGCAAATGAAATAGTCCCTCTTAACTCTTTCACCTGTCCTATCCCGCTTTGATCACCAAGGGCATGTGCTGCAGGAGCATTGACTTCATTAGTCTCCAAATGTTATGGCTGCTGAGATAACCTTCAGGTTGAAAGGGGTCATGGGATGAAATGCGTTTCTGTCCAGACGTTGCACATTAATTATGATATTACACAAAAAAGACATATCTCCACCCTGTAATGCTAATCTACAGTAGATGCTGTACCTAATGAAACTGGTAATGTAACATTCACTATAGCATGTTCCTGCATTCTGAATATCTTAACTCAGGCAATTATCATTTGAAAGGGCATCTGAAGTGAACATCTTGCCCATACATTTATTCCCTATTCATTAAAATGATTTAGCATTTACCGGCTATAATTTACATATAAATGATTTCTAAATAAATCATAAAGTATTTCTCGTACTTTTTCCATGTCCACTTTTTCTTTTGCAGCGTTATATGCTTGACTGCCATTATGCAATCAGTCAGGTAACAATAGCCCTTTTATGGAAGTAATGATTCAGAGTTTGGTCAGTTCACCTCCGGGATCTGCTGAATGCAAAGTTATGCCCATGAAAGGAATACTGATGATGAAATATTTATAATTCCTGTCTCTCACTCTATATTCATTAGCATTTAAAAATGCTCTTTGTACAGAGCTCCGCATTCCGACCAGTGCAATACATTTTCATAATCCTGCACTTTGTAATTTGTCCTCAGAACCGTATTTACTGAGCGCTGTATGTCGAGTCTGATCTACTGACCTGTGCTTACAAGCAGTTTGTGAGTGGAAATGAGGTGGACATGAGGAAGAAGCTGTTGAAATGGATCACACACACTACACAAGCATGGATAATTGCAGATGGTATTTAAAGGAATATGTCAACTTTTTTCCAACTTACTCAGACTGAGACAAGATGATCAATACCATTTTCACCTCTATACATCCGAATCAGATGGTTAGCATTTCGTGTTAGCTTAGCATAAAGACTTAAAGTCTACAGGTGTCATTAGCCTTCTCTAATTGACTTTTGTTGTTGTTGTTGTTTTGCACTTCAAATACACATGATACACTGTTTAAATAAGACAGCTTTGGAATTTCTATAAGGTTTATTTTTTCACTTTAACGGAGCTAGGCTAATAACTCCTGTAGTCCTGTAGTGTGAAGGGTGTTCTCATATAAAATTTGTACCTATTGTTCCGAAATGATAAAAGCCTTTTTTTATCAATTCAAAGATGTGTATTTCAAATACACACGATACACTGTTTAAATAAGACAGCTTTGTCTTTATTTTTTCACTTTGACAGAGCTAGGCTAACGAGTCCTATAGACTTCAAGTCTTTATGCTAAGCTAACACGAAATGCTACCTGTAGAATCCAAACCAGTGGACGTACAGAGGTGAAAATGGTATCAAACATCTTGTCTCAGTCTGGGGAAGTTTGAAAAAGGGGATTTTGCCCAAAATGTTGGAGTATTCCTTTAATAGCCCTTACTTGATAACTGTTCACCCTGAGAAAATTATGGCTACTGCTGATCAAAAGCACAACAGGCAAAGAGAACAACAAATAAGATGGTGGATATTCAACTTGGTTAATTTCTCTATTTCAAATGTCAGATGATGATATTATGATGATGATAATGATATTTAATTATAGCTTTCTTTGACATAATTATTACTATTAATGGAAGTATTTATATTAGTTTATCACTGATAAAATAGAAACTGGGCTAAGAGGAGTCATGCTGTACCAGTAGTGGCAAATGTTCAGGTATCTCTTCATGCACTGTCCTCTGGCTCGAGGAATCCCACACTGCTCTTTGGCCTGCACTGTCTGTTGTTTTAATATCAGTACTGGGACTGTGGTTTTGCCTCAGGTTTTCTAAATTGGAAAATTGCAACTGACTTGATTTTCATAAATGGTCTTAATAAATCAGGCACTAAACTAGACAAAGCTGCGCACTGTAGTAATTAGCGTGCCTCTTAGTATTTTTTGCACACAGTAGTAATTAGCGCAACTTGTAGTAAATACAGCCCTCAGTGGTCTTTACTCGAGATTGGTTGAAAAATAATGACACAGCACTGACGCAGATAGAAATTGTCTACAGTTTAATTAAGTCCATCTCTAGTAGTTTAACCCTTTTTCTCTAAACGTCTCCAGACACATCCATACACACACACACACACACACGCACACACACTCTGAGGCCACCGTCACATCATGTCGTCCTGGTTTTGTTGCTAGGATACAGGTGCTGCCACTCTGACGGTTAGGTGAGGAGGGATGTTGAAGGAGAATCATGAGGTTGGAGAAATGTGTGTGTGTGTGTGTGTGTGTGTGTCTGTGTCTGTGTGTGTGTGTGTGTGTGTAAGCAAAGGTAAGGTAATTTGTAGAGGAAATGAAAATTAGTGCGAGAGCAAGTGCAAAAACACTGTTTCTGTGCGTGTGTGTGTGTGCGTGCATGTGTGTGTGTGCATGCACGTATTCATGTTTAAAAGGAGTAAGATTTTTGCTGCCCCACAGCAGAAAATGACCAAAAAAACAGCATGTCTGCAGGGGTTTGCTGAGTTTGTTAGTCAGTACCAACGACTTACTAATTACTTTGCAAGACATTGCTGCGATGAAAGCTAATGAGCTTTGTTCTCAAGCCAACAAAAAGCAGATAGCACAGTCTGGATTATCATATTTTACTTCTTTACTAGATGTTCTGGATTCCTGTGCCAGCTTTCTTGTTGGTATTGAAAACATGACTTAAAGGAGCAGTTCACCCTAAATAGAATAATACTAAAATATTTTCCTACTTTCCCACAGTGTAATCTGTCCATACAGATAGCCCCTGCGTGGTTTCCAGCCTGGCAAACTGCATCTAACTTGTGCATCGAATTTGTCCTCGTTGGGGGTGGACAGATACAGATTGCCAGTGTTCTTTGGCAGAAAATAGTTCCCACAAAACTCTTCGCCTCCAAGGGAAGTGGATTATGCCCAGTATCCATGTCATTGTTTTTGGAAAGAGCTATCACTGGTGAGTTTTTCACTCAGAAACGTTTGATGGTTTGAGCTCCACAGAAGATTACCCATCTAGCACCATTGTACTGGATGGAAGGCACTGGGTATAAGTGATTTTTTTCCTTTCACACTTTTCCTTTAAGGCAATGGGAACACATGTAAAGCAGGAGAGATGTTCTTTTGATTTTGTAGCAGTTCCTACTGGTCATAGATTACTTAATGCCCCTTTAGGTGTCACCCTCCCACTGTATATTTAAGTAGTTATGTACAAGTGACAGTACAGAAGAAAGACCAGACTGCATAGCCACAGACCGAGTGAATGACAGAGGCAGAGAGACTGAATTTGATTAAGAGGAGAAGAGTGTAAGAGCCACAGGCAAAATTATACCCCATCAACTCCAACATCGCACTTTCCCACCTTCTCTGGGCGTGTGGGCGTGTGGGTGTGTGCGTTCGTTCATGCGTACATGTGTGTGTGTCTGTCTGTGTGACTGCTGTATCTCCCCATCACAGCACACTTGGACACACAACAAGTCTTGCGGTCTGTCACTTCTGAAATCCTCCAGGCCGGGTCAGACATCGGCCGGGCGGAGAGGTGCAGGGGGAGAGCGATGGGAGAGGCGATAAAAGGATGGGGAAAAGTAAAGAGAAGAAGAAGAAGAAAAGTGCCACAACATCAGTCAGACCTCAAGTGGATGCTGATGTATTAGCTTAACCTTCATGGGCAGATTTCACACTCCCTCACTGCTGCGCCCTCATTATGGAGCTTTGACTGGCATCTGTCTGGTGCAGGCAGTGATAGTCAAGGCTGCTCTAACCTTAATTAGTATAAACCAATCATGGGTGGGTTTGTGATACAAAACAAAAAATACAAAATAAAAATGTTTTAAAAAATTTAAATAAATACATAAACAAACATAAATATATAAATAAACAATGTTAATGCTATCAATAATGTTAATATAATGCTAATATATCTTTCAAATCTATCAAAAGGATGGATGAACAACAGAAATGGGTCCGAAAAACAAAAAATTAGGAGTCAAAGAAAAGAAAACACTTCAGTTTAAGAAAATTCACTCACACTCATTCACAACACCACACACAAAACCAGGAGAGCTAACTGAAGGTGTTAACCCTCTGGTGTCAAACACCCAACTCAAGCAAACACACAAGCCTCCTTTTATAGAGCAGCCCGGCTGATTAACTTCAGCTGCACTAATCAGGGCAGGTGCCATCAATCATGAAGGGGTGGAGCTTACAGCCTACCTTTCACCGTAACAATAAGAAGAAGAAGAAGAAGAAGAAGAAGAAGAAGAAGAAGAAGAAGAAGAAGAATTCTAATGCTAATCATCATCATCATCATCAAGCATCAAGCATAAATAGGCATAATCATGAAAAAAAAACTTGACCAGGAAGTTCCTTGAGATTAAAATGAAGAAGACCCAAAGTAGCACACTATTACAAAATTACATGGAATAAAACTGAAAAAAAAAGGGACTGAAAATAACAGGCACGCATCAAACCAATTGAGCAATTGCATTCCTCAGTTACAGGGACTTTTATCAGGGTTTTAAATTCACTCAAGGAAACAAAATTTGTTAGGAGACCAGATTAGATTAAACTACATAAGGCTGGCTCCAGACCGGACGTGGAGGCGCTGCAAGCGTCGCCCGCTTCCTTTTGGCGCCCGTGTTAATGGATCAGACTGGAGGCACTGCAGCTCCTGATATGCAGCAGTCGTCTAGTCTCATTTCTCCGCGCGGCGTGAGCAAATTTCTGAAGAAAACACACTGAGAATGCACTCCAAATGGTCAGATATGTGTCCCATACTTGCCAATCCTCCTGATTTTCTTGGTAGGCTCTAGATTTTCCTGCCCCTCTGATGCTGTTTTCCTGGAGTTTCATTTCTCCTGATTTATCGACCACATTTCCATCAAATTTCCAAATCTGCCCATCTATAATATTTGTTTGAAATAGTAACACAAAAAATCTCAGCCCTATACTATCACTGCTGTTTCTTCACTTTGAATTTTGTTTTCCTTTTAAATGTACAATCCGACCAACAAGACAAACTGAACAACACAATTATTCACACTCAGTACCCCGTCCTCACACACTCCCACATCCCTTCTCACACACACAAACACAGTGGAGTCTTGATTGTAGATGTCTCCTAGTCTCTGCTGACTTGATGTGGGCTTCCTGCTCAGGTCTGCGTAGGACGAAAAGTTTGATCTGTAAGAAGAAAGAGGAAGGCAAAAATGAAGTTGAAAGGTAACAGGTGGGAGATAAAAGGAGGTTCATTTAGCTGTCAATGTTTGAAATATTTGACCCCATACCTTCTCAAATTGATGTGCTTTACTATTATCCATTAGCACACTCTTTTCTACTGTTAAATAATAAAGCATATATGATTTCCAGTCTTATAAAATCTGTGGTGTGAATTCTGCGTTTACCTTCATAGTCTTTTCAAACCACATTTAAAACCACAGTTGTTGAACTTTCCTACATTCCTAAAAGGAATGAAGGAGTGAATCATTTTCAGTTTTATACTTAAGACACAAAGCAGATGTTTGACAGTCGAATTTGTTAATTTATGGGTGATTCCTGGTCTGAGAAAGAGGTAATATATTTTGCTGTTTATTTTCTTTTTCTTTTTTTATCACTGCTGTTTCTGAACGATGAACAGAAAAGCCTAAATTCGAGAATACAGTCTGCATGGTTACCTTATAGACTTTTTTTTCTGTCAGACATTGGAAGCTAAAAATAAATGAAATCATGAAAACAAGGACTGTCTAGACTGAACTTGCAAAGAAAAAAAATGCAATAAAGTGCTTAATTTATGAGTCAGTCTGACCATGAGAACCATGAAGACCATTAACCATTAAATTACATGCTTACTCCACACATTTGCCTACACACAGAGAGCGAGAGAGAGAGAGAGAGAGAGAGAGAGAGAGAGAGAGAGAGGCTTTTTGGTATGAACAGCCAAGCTCAAGCTAAATATATAACATGAACTATTGAATTGTTTTACCACATGCTGTTATCTTGCTTGACAGCTACTTACCTCGTCCACCTTTGTACAAGTTTTGGTTATCTCTTTGATGAGCTGGTGACCTACTTGTGGTCATTCCCCGTCTTCTGCCCAGTGCATGCTGGGAGGACACCCTCTGAAAAAAGAAGAAGTGATTAACCCTCAGAACCCCAAACAAGTGATAAAATATCACTATTTTCAACCTTAGATTTGGTTATTTTTCCTGATGGAAGCAGATGATTAGTTCAAGGACTGTCAGAAATTTGAAAATCCAATGCTAATTTCTATTTTCACAGTTTCTGGTGATGATAAATGGTGTAACTATGGTGATTTTTGAAAGAAAACATGCGGATTGTGGGGTTGAGGTGAAAGAAATATATTCCTCCTTATAAATAAGATGTAAGTGATTGCTACTGAAGTCGTTACTCCACTTGAAAGCAGGAGAGGAGATGAAACAGAGAGAATAATGTTTACCTTTTAATAAAATGCTATAAGATGTGCTTGTTTGGCAGTTTGTGTGTATGTGTGTCTGATTGCATGTGTGATGTTTTATGGCGTGCACTGAAAGGCTTTAAGTTTTTTCAGACGTGCATTTATCCACCATTTATTAGCAATATGTAACAGTTGCCTTAAAGGCTCTCACCTCCAGTTTTGTCCAAGGTTTAAACAATTGTATATATTTTTTGTTGATGCAAAGACTTTATTCCTGTCAATAAACATTCATTTACTGTGTGTCTGCCAGAGATATTAACATCTTAAGTAACATCTTAAGTAAGTGCAGTGAGTAAGCATCCACTGCCGCCCACCTCTCAGCAAAGAAAACAAAGATGCCTTTCATGTGAGAATCACTCGGGGTTCAGGCTGCAGCCATAAATTTAGAGGAAATATTCAGACAGCCAAAGAAAGGTATGGCGAGGCTCAGCTGCTGCGTCTGTCTGACCCTGCACTCCAACATCTCTTACTATGGTCAAAAAAAGAAGAAAAAAAATGTTTTGAGGATTCTCACCTTAGAAACCCAGTGAGCTGAATTTGAGTCCAGTCCCATGAAATGAAAGAGAGCGGAGAAAGAATAAACTAGAGGAATAAGCATTCCTTTCAAAGGTTTGATTATGTAACCACCAAGTTGTTTTTTTCTTTTTTTTTTAATTGTGGGGGCGAAATCATGGCTGAACATGTACAGCATATGTAACATGTGTGATGACATATAATCATGAATCATATGACTTCCTGTGCACCAGCAGGGGAAACAAGATTTTCACCCAGCCTCTCTCTCTCTCTCTCTCTCTCTCTCTCTCTCTCTCTCTCTCTCTCTTTCATACTGAATGTAGTAGGAGGAGTGCACTGTTATGTATCTGCTTGGCTGATAATGATTATATGTGTATAGTGGAGCTGTTGCTAACCATGTAATACTCCCCCAGTAGTGATGATGATGCATCTCTCCTGTCGAGTTAATGAACACAGAATGAGTCATACAGTCATGCTGTGTGTGTGTGTGTATGTGTGTGTGTGTGTGTGTGAGCATGCATGTGTGTCTGTTTGCATGTTTCCTCACATCTCTTCTTAAGATATAATAATATTAGACATCAAAACTGTGCAAGCATGTATGTTCTACACCAACAGGAATATCATACAGATGCAGTGTTGACTGGAGAGGGAGGATCCACGCTTGGAATGCACCTTTGAACCCCAAAATGCATTGAAATACCCGTCACACACACACACACACACACACACACGCACACACACACACACTGCCGTCTCTATTTGTATAAAAGCAAATAACCAAGATCATGCACTTATCAGCCATCACATAATTACGAGTGAAGATCAAGCTCCTTTTTGATACGCCATCCTCCTTGCAATGTCAGCTCAAAGCAGCAGATTATTCCCTTGTTTTGTGTTTTCCCTACTATATCTATCCTATTCCTCTTTTTAATCTGGGATTAAGATCCCCTTTGTTGTTGTTTCTAATGAAGGTTCTGTGCCACATAATAAGATTACAGTGAATTGAATTTTGGATCAAAAGACAATCCACGGAGAGTAATATTTAAGTGCTGATTGCACCGCCGAGGCATAAAACAACTTCTGCTTTTGGCCAGGGCCTGAACCTGAGATGCTCCCCCCTTCTTTTTTTCCCCCCTCAAACAGCCAGCTCTTCACATGGTGCACGACTCCCACACCGATCCTTGGGTTTTTACAGCGATGTTTCCACAACAGCTTGAAATTTAAGGTCCTCTTTTAGTGTTTGACCTTGAGGCAGGAGGACAGCTGCAGGTATACGGACCCTCCTGCCTTCTAATGAGCTCCGCAACAATGTTCAACGAACTGAGCTACTATGAAACAATAATTACTCAACCTCACACTGCTTACACACACACATATGGTTTCCCACCAGTTTGTTTTATGACATAGAGAAATAATCGTGGGGTTTATGTGGGTGAAGAAATGAAAGATTCAAATTCTTGTCTCAGTGAAATAGATGAGAATATTATAGCAGGTATTGTTTGTTTCCTCTGTGTGTGCGTGGGTGTGTGTCCTCATAGATCTGTGAGTAAATTAAAGTAATGTATGCATATGGCGGTGCAGTATATTTATTTAAAGACAATAGCTGATGAAGTAAATGAAATTCAAAGGGCACGTCACCCGCGTGTGTCCATATGGCAGCGAGGGAGTTCAAAGGGGAGTTCAAAACTTTCTGCTTTTCATATGAGAAAGTTTGTTGCACACGAAGGCGTAAATAAAAACAAATTTTCACAACTGACAATGCGCTAGTCGCGACCTAAAGCAGCCTTCCCTCCAGAGTGTGAGATAGCAGGTCTGTCAGGGAGGAAAATATAATGATGCAAATACGAGACCTCTGGACCCGCAGTGCAATCATCTGGTTACAAAACACTTTGATTACGCTGCACAAGACAGTCGGGGGAATTGGCTGGGCACTGACATCGACGAACATGGATGACATTAATAGACACGCTATTATGCGCCTTGTGCTTTGTTTGGCTTCCTTGTGTTTATGTTTCATCACTCCGCTCTGTGATTGTGCACTAGTTAGGTCTGGATTGGCTCATTTTTTGTCCTTTGAGACCTGCTTTATTTTCTATTCTACTGTTTTATCTTATTGCTCTCATTTATTTTAGTTTATTTATCGTACCATTTTACTAATTTATCTTATTTTTATTGTTGTGGTGTTGGCATTTATTTTACAACCTTGTTATGTTACTGAAATATTTGCGCAATCACTGGCTCAAGAATTTCCTTCAGGATTAATAAAAGTCTCTTATCTTTGTGATGAAGGGCAGTATAAATAAATGGATTTGGACTGGAACATTTTATGTGTTTTTGGACCTGCAAAAAAATGGTCCTGTTAACTTCAATAGTTTGCAGAAAGCCGAGGTGGAACAGTGGGGGCGTGCTCACTGTGCATTTGATGGTCAAAAAAAGAACTTTAATGGAGATAAAATCCATCTGCCATGACTCATGTTTCTTTTTAGGGCGAACTATCCCTTTAAATGAACACATTAAGATACATTAAATAAACCAGGATCAAGGACATTTTTGGAGGTTTCGTTTCGGGATTGTGTGTGTATGTGTGTGTGGAGGTAGGGGATGGGGGGTGAGGGGGCTAGAATAATACGCCCATGGGACCAAAGGTGTCTTGGTGGATTCTGGTGCCTACATCTGTACAGGGCTTGGACAGGTCCCAGATCCCTGACTGGGTGACAGGCTTGTCTGTGAGC